>OFHS01001804.1:0-24894 GCA_900245855.1 Calvadosia cruxmelitensis
GGCACTAGACACAGCACATTCAATAAACTTTCGAAACGAGGCCAAAAACATGTGCGCGTCGTAACAAAGTGCTTTGATCAGAAGAACATCATACAAGACAGCCTATACTGGGATAGACAGACCTACCGTCTTAGGCCATTCAAACACGCCGGAAGTCTATCAGATCATTCAGATGTCATTTGATTAGATGAGGAAAAACACTATTCAGATGCGATTGGAAGTCTCTTTCAAGTTGCTGCTCAGTTGCATGTGATAATAGCCATTCAGTTGCTCTGGAAATTCTTTTCTGATGCAATTCGATTAGATGGGGTTTTCATACTTTTTAGATGCTGCTATAATTTTTTCTCTATTATTTTGGATATGTAATTTCATTAATTTGAAATGTTTCACTGCAATGTTTTAGATGGGTATGCAATACATCAATTGGTAGTTAAACTCTCTCACCATGCTTATCCCTCCAAGTATAATAGGTAATGTGGCCTTGGTTCTTGGTTAGTGGGAGGACCATTGGCTGCTATGCACTGCTGCTGCTGCTGCTGATTTTGCTGGCACTGGTAATGCTATTGCTGCTTTTGCCGATTCTGCTCCTGCTTTCGAACCTGTCACACTCCCTCAACCAAGCACCATTCACACTGATAAACAGTGGAAGGAGTAACAAACATATTAATATATTAAGAACATGATATTGTCAAGAGATTACTAAGAGGAGAGCGGGTGGGGATTGATAAGCAAGACAAGTGGCTAGTAGCTAATGGTATTGCGAACGAATAGCAATGACTAGCAGGAGTCAGGCCGAAGCTGGAATGGGAGTGCCATGCAGAACTTGCTATAGATATGTGCGCATCTCCTCTGAAGTACGAACTCTAATTACCAGTGATCTCTGAGACTAGGGCCCAGGTTCCCTATCTCAGATGCTGCCGCACAAATGGTGTGAGTTTACCTTTGCTTAGATTTCATATAACTACAAATGTTAATACTTGTCTGCTTGGCAATTGAAGTAGCGTGTAATTTGTTTACCAAGCAGAGGAATAGCAGCAATTCAAGCTACCCATCCATGGACTGTTTCATTGAGGCAGCCGGTATACTCTTGACATGACGAGAAGAACGAGACAATATAACTAATAGATTGCTAATCTATAAGGTCTTTATTAACAGACAAACACTCAGCTGACTATAACAACCGCAATGGCACCTCAGAATAGACATCACTACGCTCTTACATCTAACAGGTATCATGATGAGACATACATGGAATGGAGGCTAGTTGACATGATTGTAACATACAACCATAGCCAATAATGCAGGTTTTGTTTCACAATAATACCGTTTATGTTGTTCTGTTGCAGATAGTGCAGCAGTCTACAGAAACGAACAAGACATTGGACTGGCGCTTCCAATCTTATACAACAAATATGGTCTTGACCGATCTGATTTTTTCATCACCAGCAAATTGGGTATTTATTGTTGATGCTCATATTACTAATAAACTGTGATGCAAACCCTCGTAATTTGAATGGATGTATTGACATTTATATACTGTACAACCGAATATGATTACGACTAAACTCGGTTATATGATATGTCTAGGGAGGATGTTTGATTGGATTTAGAAATTCGATAATTCAACAGCTCATGATCTGACTCGACTTGAACCTTTTCAATTTATAAAATCTTGTTAAAAGTAAATCACGTATTCAATTTTTTAAATCTTGTTCTAGTCTAGTTACCTTGGTTCTAGTAAATCGTTTTGAGAAATGCAGCAGCAGAAATAGACAATAGGCCTTTCTTCTATATGCCTTAGAGAAAATTTCTACGAGCAAAAACAGAATCTCACAACGCGTGATTATCAAGGCCATTTTAAGAAGTGCAACAAGCATTTGAATCAAAACACTTGATCAAGAAATAATTTGATTTAGTAAAATCTTTTGGATCTTCTGCCGATATTCGAATCGGAATGACCAGGTGCAAAATGATCTGCTGGAAATTTATCATCAATTCCACATTGTGCCGCCTTTACTCAGATTTAAAAAGCCAGTAGGCTTTATTCACATAAACTGATAAATATGACAATGCTGGTATGTAAGATAATGGGTGATAAATTACCATCATCTTGGCTTTTACACTAATTTGCTACAGACGCCACAGTGTAAGGCTATGATTTATTTTGCTTGCAAATTTTGCCTTTATAGACAATTTTCTCAATTTATAATTGTAACTCGCTATTCACCTTAATAATTAAGGAGTGAATGATTGTAGCTACTCATGTACTGCCAGATATAGCATTTGTAACTACCAGTGGGAATTCTTAGTCTAAGCTACTTGAAAAGTGTTTTTACTATCGTAAGCCTTTGTCTTTAGTATGTAGGCCAGTTGTCTTGGTATCTCAGTTACCCTAATACTTCTCGGTAAGCAGAATACCACCTGAATTCAACCATAGACTCATCAAGTGACCATATTGATTATATGCATCAAAGGACAGAGCAACTGCTTAAAATTAGTATGTTTAGTGTGTTGTGGCCGTATGGCACAGCCTCATTTGCACATTCCCCCGCCTTACTACAAATGCCTCTTTCGAGTGAGGGAGATGGTCAGTGATTCTCAATAGTTTTGCTCATTCCATGATGCTGCAAACCTTTTCAGACGAAGGGTAGTTCTTGGGACAAACAGAAAGAGGAGGCAAATATGTCCAGTTCATATTCCCTATCCAAGTGCTTCTTTGACTCTAAGAAGTAACAATGTTGTGATTGATGTAGATAACTCCTCTCTTGACATCTCCGATGGTCGTTCAATTCTTTCGTTGTGCACACTCTTCCTTGTAAATCAGGCCACATCTAGTACTTTGTGTTGTAGGCATGTGCATATCAACTTTCATATACTCCATACTGTGATCTGAACTTACTCTTGAGAGCGTGCCATTTATCATATCAGCATTGATGCAAACACTATGAACCAAAGCCATTGGAGTTCCGTGTGAAAATCATGTGAAAAACTGTTTGAAACCATGTAAAAGTGCCCTATTCAAACTGTTTTTCACATGATGTTTGTTATTTCACATGATCTTCGTTTTTTTAATTCATATTGCTGGTTTTATTAAACCGCTATTGCTGTAATTTTATATGTTTTCTCGTTTCTATTTGATTGCATTAGCTCCATCAGATCAAGGCTTCTCTCTCGCCAAAAATGCATTTGAAAAATCCCTAACAAGCCTTGATTGTCAGTACATTGATCTTTTCTTGATTCATTGGCCTGGGAAATCCAAGCTAAAGCCGGATGATCCCCAACATTCTCTGTTCAGAAAGGAGAGTTGGCTTGCTCTTGAACAGCTGTATATTGAAGGTATGGACAACCGCTATCAATTTGGTCATCTTTTTCGTTAAGGAGCGGTGGTGCCGTTTGTAGTGCCAGACCCTTCCTGTTTAGGTCACTTGATTGACTGATTTATATATACTGGTATATATCGAGAACAATTTGGATAAATTAGAATACAACGCAGATCGGTGACCTGCGTGTCCTTTTTAGCGTTTCGTGAGATCAATGACACGGGCACAGCACCCTTCAGCATACTCATAAGAAGCAGCTAGAGCTCGGCAGAAAAATATCATTTTAACTCATATAGAAACACTTTTTAAACATTTTAAGCGAACAAGATCTATACTTTTAATATTTAAGTTCTCGTTTAGACTATTTATAGTACAGTATAAGGCTGCTTTGTTTAATGCGTTCATTTGACAATGTGTGTTAATTGCGAAAGATTGATCTGTTGTTGTAAAAAGCGCTATAGAAGAAATAAATCATTATCATTATTTCATTTTTAACTCACTAACTTGTTAACAGTTCTCTAGTTTTATAAACTTTTAACTAGAACATTCTCCAGACTCTTTAAATGTGCTTCTCAATGAATTATAATGTTCACGGCAAGATAACCAGAATATTTAACGCTTGAATCTCTGGAAAGACAGATTTGCTAGCTGCTGAATTATGTGAAAGGAGGAACGAACTATGATATGCTTTATCATGTAGATTAACAAAGCTGAGAGTACAAGTATATTTTTTACCCCAAATGAATGTGATGATTCAGTTATTGTTATTGCAGCATACATGCATTGCCTTGCTTGAAAGGTGTGTCGAGCAGACTAAGCTAATTAATGTGAGTACCACTCTACACTATGGACTGAAGCCGTGTGAAATCCATGTGAAAATAATGTGGAATGGCACTTTTCACATGGTTTTTCACTCTTTTTCAAACTCANGCATACTCATAAGAAGCAGCTAGAGCTCGGCAGAAAAATATCATTTTAACTCATATAGAAACACTTTAACATTTTAGCGAACAAGATCTATATTTTTTAATATTTTTAGCTCTAGTTTAGACTATTTATAGTACAGGATAAGGCTGCTTTGTTTATTGCGTTCATTTTACAATGTGTGTTAATTGCGAAACATTAATCTGTTGTTGTAAAAAGCGCTATAGAAGAAATAAATCGTTATCATTATTTCATTTTTAACTCACTAACTTGTTGACAGTTCTCTAGTTTTATAAACTTTTAACTAGAACATTCTCCAGACTCTTTAAATGTGCTGCTCAAGGAATTATAATGTTCACGGTAAGATAACCAGAATATTTAACGCTTGAATCTCTGGAAAGACAGATTTGCTAGCTGCTGAATCATGTGAAAGGAGGAACGAACTATGATAAGCTTTATCATGTAGATTTACAAAGCTGAGAGTACAAGTATATTTTTTACCCCAAATGAATGTGGTGATTTAGTTATTGTTATTGCAGCATACATGCATTGCTTTGCTTGAAAGGTGTGTCGAGCAGGCTAAGCTAATTAATGTGTGTACCGCTCTACACTATGAACTGGAGCCGTGTGAAATCCATGTGAAAATAATGTGGAAATGGCACTTTTCACATGGTTTTTCACTCTTTTTCAAACTCAAGTTCTTTCTGTTTTCACATGGTTTTCACATTGTGCTTCCTATTTCACATGATTTCCAATTGTTTTAGGATTTATAGTGGTACCTGCTAGGGCATGATCGATCTCTGTTTTTTTAAATCCATGTGAAAATAATGTGGAAATGGCACTTTTCACATGGTTTTTCATTCTTTTTCAAACTCAAGTTCTTTCTGTTTTCAAATTGTGCTTCCTATTTCACATGGTTTACACTCGTTTTTGGTTTTTCAGTGGTACCTTCGATCTCTGTTTTTATTTTTCTGCATTTTTACATGATTGGGCCTACAATTGAAAACTTTTTTCTTTGATTCAGGGCAGGTTAAAGCTATTGGAGTATCAAACTACACGAAAGAACATTTAATTGAAATGGAATCCTACGCAAGTGTGCTGCCGTTCGTGAACCAGGTTGAACAACTGAAATATGTTTTTACTATCATTTCATGCCTGATAATATGAATAATTATGATTGACTGAACAACCACCTAACTGGATTACAAAGTCAGAACTCCCATTGACATCACTAGGCCAAACAGGTAGGCAAACTGACATACGTATATTTGCCAGACAATGTGACATTTTACTATAGTTGGAGTCACAAGTTCTCGCTACTTGAAGAGACCACAGCAGTGGCGGGGCCAGCCTAAAATGTCTGGGGGGGACAAAACCAAGTTCGAGAGAAGCCCCTTTAATTAATTACCAGAGTTCATTTGAACTACAGCTGGGAACCGCTTTGCACTGTTAGATGGGTCCAGGGCAGCGCCTTGGTGGGGTTGAGGGGCAACGCCCTGAACATTTTTGACATTATGCCTCAATTTTGCAAATAATTGCTTTCATCTGGATGACATTTTAAAAATTATTGGCATCAACTTGCCTAGTAGTAAACAGATTACAATTATTTAGGCAACACAAGCATGTAACTGTGGTGTCATACATAAGATCACATTGCATGTAATTCATGTATATTGGCATCCGAGGCTCAGCCTCATGATCGTACTTTATGTATTCTTGTTCTGTTCAATTATATGATCTTGTGTGAACAACAGTGTTTGTATTGAGTCATCAACAGTAACTTGTTACATGGTAATGCTCTCTGCAAGAGAGTGAATGGAATGTTAAACAAAAATACAAATAAACCCAAAATCATTTTTGGTCTGTCCGATTGACGTGGTACAATGACGCGTCTAGCTATTTACATACGTATCACACGCAGATCATCTGAACTGTAGAGGTAGATTTTGGTTTCCAATGGTTATAATAATTCCATCAAGCTTCTCAGTTCTACTTGAGGGTTTGTTTTACGTCTCGTTATATGTGCTAAACAATAGCTTACTGGGTGTAATTACGACGCCTCAACATTTCCCCTACCCTATGACAAGTTTCTTGACGGATTCGGACGAATTGTAAACTCGACCTAGATGAAACTAGAGGGGACCTTTCCCCCAGTCCACCCCCTGGTGCCACCCCTGAACCACAGGGACTGATGGCGAGCGGCAATTAAATATTATATTAAGAATTGATCATGCCACACTTCCTGGATGAGCGACTAGGTGTTAGCTGATAGTGATGATGTTCTAGATCATTTTCAATTTCAATTTGATGTCGACTCACTCAGTAGGTAGGGTTTTTTCTTCTAATTATCTTTCGTGTTGTTCACTCAGATTGAATTTCATCCACATTTGTATCAGAGAGATCTGCTTGACTACTGCTCAAGAAAGGGAATATTTGTGCAAGCTTATTCTTCACTAGGGACAGGACAGGTAGGTCAAATTTTGTTACTTTATATAGAATCAAAGACAGAGATGAGACTGTTAGGATCAGCAACCAAGAATCTAATAGACCTATTTCACAAGCTACCATTTTGGAAAATTTTCCTTGAAACATATAATTCCCTTCGATATTATGGGTCAGAAACCCAGTCTCTTCGCCATGTCAGGCAATCAACATGCCCCACAATGCACTGGTCTGTCCCATAATGGTAGCTTGTGAAATAGGTCTATTGTAGCATATCATACACATGTTTATTTATTGACATTTAGGCAATGGTTACGGTTTTGCTGACACACAATGCAAAAATCAGCTGCTTATCCAGTCAGCAGGATCTGATTATAAGACAAACATCAAGAACAGCGCCGCTAGGAGTCTGATCAGTATCTGAATGGACATGATTCTGCATGGTCTTTATGACATTGATTTGTATGGTCTTTATGCTTCTAATTATATAGCGTTATGACACTGTATATCTTTGATTACATAATTCAGGTTGAGTAAACTAATGTAAACCGCTTAATGTCATTACTCGCTTATCAGCACAAAATTTTGTGGATTGAAAAACCTAGTGATATTAACGAGGTTACATTGCGGATTATTACCTAGCATATGCCAGCTAAGGCTCTTGATCAATTTGTAAATTGTTATGGTTTGATTTAGGGTAACTTAACACGTGATCCTCTTGTCTCCTTTGGAACCATCAACAAATAGAACCGCAAAGCAGTCATAAGTAATATGTACGGGCTACTGGCTATGCAAGGAAGCAAACCCTCAACCGATCGATCGCTAGACCACACACGCGCAGATAAGAAATATTTTTAATTAAGATAATAATTAGCCCAGCTGTTTGAATGGCTAGGGCTGCTGTTATGTAACAGTACAAGAAGAATGTCCACCTTGAGTAATTGTTATTAGTTATTTTACAAACATGAACAAATTTAAATGCAAATGTTTGTGGGAGTATGATTTCAGCGGAATACAGAAGTTCTTTGATCTAGTTATATAATTGGTATATTTGTATTCCTGCATTGGCATTGAAGAATTCATTGTACGTCTATTGTACAGTCGAATGATGTGGATTGGTAGGAAACACCTGTGTTTATGGTGCAACCTGTCTTAAACGACCACTTGAGGGACTAATGAAAAATGGTATTTGGAGACAGGTGGTTGCTCAGGGCAGGTTTGGGTGTAATATTACCTTTCAGCAGATACCATTTTCTGCAGATTGTAGCCTGCCTGCATAGGCTACCTGTCTGTAAGGACCATCTCTGTTTATTCTCGAAGGTAATTAGGTGCAATGGACCAATCGGACTGCTGCGCCAGTTGCATTATTCAACTGCTGTGCTGTTCTTGGTCATGTGAAGGCATGTAAGATTTAATGATATTGAGAGCTGTGCCTTCCCCGACCTCTATTGACATGGTATGATAGTTGAAAATGATTACACAGCCAATCCTGTCTTAAGTGACCACCCAAGCCATCAGCCAATAAAAGTGGGCTCTGAAGACGCTCTGAAGGTGGTCGCTTAAAGCAGGTAAATTGTGTTTGAATCTACAGGACCACTTAAAATGAGATCTCTTAACAGAGTTGCTCGCGTACGTTAGGTGGTTGTTAAGACAAGTTAGACTGTAACTCTATAGATTTCTCACAACGGGGATTCGCTACTTCTTTTGTAGTTGTTAGAGATGCCTGAGATCCAAAATATTGCACAAAAGTACAAAAAGACAACAGCTCAGATCCTATTGAAATGGGGACTCCAACATGGCGTTGGTGAGTTTGAAGCTGTAGAATATTGCATATCATACAGTCGCAAGTATTGAGACATGGAAACTGCAGGCATACATAAGTGTTTACATTGTTTTCCTTTCAATCCAGCATCTTTTGCTGAAGCGCTTTCCATCCATTCTTTAAAATATGAATCACTCTTCAGTGATGGATATCGTGAAGCCCCTGCTTTAGAGTCTTTTGGTTGGATGCTTGCAAATCAGCCAAATTGTCATTATTTTACAAGAATTTCTGTACATGGATTCCACCACCACTTATGTTATACATCTGGATATCACGTTCCTACAGATACTTGTATATGTAAAGAATGTAAGAAGAGTGCCCGTGATAGAAACCATGTATTTAAATGCAGCAGGATAACTTCCTTTGTTGATTTTGTTAAGAAATCTGAACAGGAAGTACGTGACACGTAATAGAACTAATTTTGATTGCATAGCTTGAATTATAATGTAACCATGTATCATTGTATAAACTGTCTACCCTGAAAGTGGGTGAAATATATCCTTTGAACACGTAGGCGTCATATTAACATTAGATTGACAAGATGACGAGTTTAGCATCATTGAATTGGACTCACAGACTGACACCACGTGTAATCTCAGTCAGGAAGAATGTTGAGTTATTCAACCATGAAGGACATGTAATCTACACTCTACAATAACAGTGAGACTAGAATATAGTTTAAGAAGGCTAATAACAGCATCTGATTGCCCTTGTTGTACTTGGCTGTCAAATGTAACTTTGAAATCAAACAATCTTCAGTGCAATATCATTAATTTAATCAGAATCTATTCCTTCATATAGGAATCAGGAAAGTGTTTCCAAGAAGGAATGAAGTTATACAAATGTAATCCGCAATCATATGTGAAATGTACCATAACTTTGAATATACAACCTATAGACTTTCGAACGTCCCTTGGCATAGAATGGAACGTTTTTATTAACCAAGCTGTCTACCAAGAACAAGCTGAAGTTCTATTTTCTTGGTGGCTCGCTTTGATTGGCTTACGTTTTTCGACTCACACTTTCGATTAGAAAGTTGAAGAATTTGTGGGAGAATGGCTCTTGAATCACTCGTATTGCAGCAGCAAAATTCAATCACTTTTCTAGGACCTAACTCTGCTATCAGTGATTGTAAAGCAAGAAGCCCTCTGCAAGTCGTTATCATCTGTTGATCTTGTTTCTATTGCCGAACAATAGTTATTCGAATAAATACTTGAAGAGACTACAAATGTAGAACCATATGTTAAGATGCCCCGTTTTTAAATACATACAAATCGATATATATTTTTACATATATTATTAACTCATTGAAATACTTCAACCAATATCATTTTAAATAGTAAATCCATCAATACGTTTCATGTTAGCTTTTAACCTCGTTATTTTATAAAACGTACCATTCGTAGTGACCACGTTGCCAACCGGCTCTGTAGCTAAATGCGAGAATTTGCAAATAAAGGTCATGATTATTATTATTATCCGCAGTAGACTTGATATTAATTATTTAATTTATTTTAAAATGTTAAAATTGACGCTCGTGTTTTCTAATATTCTTTTCTTGTGTCTCCTTAAATTATGTCCCGCTAGTTTGGATCAGGCAATTCAAAAACACACTGCGCCTTATTCATGCACCGGGACTAATTCAAGCATAGTCCCGGACTAAATCTGAAGTCCCATATACAGGTAATCCAGACTATATTTTTAGTCTCGGGCTATGCTTTAGTCCCGGTCCATAAATAAGGCCCTTAGAATAGAAGATAATATGGCCCCTCGATAGAAGTTTATAAGCCAGCGGCTTGGAATAATTGAAGACGACTGAATTTGGTGTAGCATATGTACATAGCGATGATGATGATGTTGTGTTTCTTTTAATTGGACATTGTGTTTGCATTTTAGGAGTGCTTCCAAAGTCAATCAACAACAACCGCATTAGAGAAAACTATGACGTCTTTGATTTCTGCATTGACGAAGAAGACATGGCTACCCTTGATTGTTTAAACATATCAAAACATTACTGTTGGGATCCAACTGTAGTTAAATAAGACTGGCTGTCTATACATCAATTGGTAACGATGTTGACATTTTAAGTGACTATATTAAAATAGTCACTGTCTGTCCATTTGTTTATTCCTAAGGCTGTTTGAATAAGCAACGAAATGTAAATACATCTTTTGATATAGTTATTATTTGATGAATACAGTGTGTGATAAACATTTGCCGTCCATCCTCAGTAGAGTCTTCGTAATTGTTGGGGTTGTGGTTATATTTGTACATTATTGGCTTAAGTTAACCTACTTGATTCTACCCAGCGTAATAGGGACAATATACCTTGAATTATCGGTAGACCCCCTTTTGCAGGGAAAAATTACTTTTAAAGCGACGCTTTGCGACCAAGGAAAGTATTAAAACTCTAGAAGTGAAATACAATAAGCATACCGACATTGACTGAAGTGATAATCTGTACAGTATACCGTGTTGGGACTTCCGTAAATTGTTGTTTAACTTGGATTACGGATGTGTCCAGAGTACTTATACTATACTGTCAATAACAGTCAAACCTGTCGTTAGCGACCATCCAAGGGCATAAGATGAGGCCGGATGTTTGTAATGAGACTGTGGGAACAATATCCATTTCGAAATACAATGACTTATCGATGACATCATGTTTTAACAGTATAAAGATTCAAAAACTCAGAAGCTTAATGCCTGGTTTATTGTGTGGAAGATTGAAATAGACATTACTGTATATTTCTGTGAACGCATACTGTTGACTACTCCACGTGGCCTACTCTGGCATTGTAGTGTAAGGTAGTACCGTTCGTATTTCAGATTTCACCTAAAACAGTAATAATGTTGTATATAAATTTACCTTTTCAATACAAATAATAACGAAGCTAGACTATGGTCATGTTGCTCAAACATAGGCTATAATTATAGGCTTCAGTACGCGGGCACATTACGTAGAAGTGATAAAGGGCAGACTGTCCGCATTCTTTACAAATACTAGTAAAACATAACATGGCTGAGCCTGATGATACGCTGTGTCCTGGCAAATTAGATGATGAAATACATACGCTGATATGCGTGTTACAATAATGTTGTAGTGTAAAGTACGTAGATAGATTGTAGGTGCAGATAAGCAGGAAAGAAAATTAAAACCGTACCGGAAAATAAAGTCAGGATGCGTGATCGTCAAAAGTCAGAGACGTCAGAGATTGATTGAAGGACTAGGTACCAATGACGCCAGAGATTGTTTTTGAAGCATCATGGCCGTCAGAGATTATTGCCATGTTGTGTTTTGAATAATGCAGCATCTCGACGAAGAAATACGCCATGATAAATCACCAATATTTTTCAAATTTATTACACAAACGTATTCCTGCAACTTCTGAATAGCAAATCGATCCATTTGCTGTTATGGATACGGAGAATTTGCTCAACGATGGCATCCAGTTTGCATCGAAGGCAGTGAACGCTGACGAAGCAGGGAACTACCGAGTTGCTATGTTTTTCTACGTTGAGGCAGCTGAAGCAGTTTTAAAGGCCACAGACGCAAACCCTGCGCTTGAAACTATCCGAGTTAAAGCCCTTCAGTATATCGAGAGGGCTGAAGCAATCCGGAATTCGCTAGGTATGTTGGAGGGCTTGGAGGCGGAAGATTTTGTGCATCCTTTGGGGCTTTGGTATTGGTCTATTGGATAGACCCAGATCCTTGTTTAATCGTTAAATACGATCAAAATATTCATATATTCATGATAATTAGGAAATTTAAGTTGCAAGATTTAAATGCTGAGAATTGTTAAGAATTAACAAATGTCAGATAGACCTACACGGCGAAAAGTACTAACCCAAGTAGGCCTACTAACCTGTCCTGTCCTATCTGTCACGATGAGGGTTTTTAGAGATCGATAATTATATCATCAATCGATAATTATATCATCAACGTTGTTATATATGTAGTACAAAGTAGATAAACTCACAGCAATCATGAATTTGTCTGAAACGTCAAACTCACGTACATCTGTGTGCACACAGGCAGTTGTCAAAATGTCAGAGTTCTTGACCGTCTCGCATAGGAAAATACATTTGTGCAGCTCATTTGTAGTTCCGTGATTCCAGGACGATCGCTTGTACATGCATATCGATCGACTATAGTACACGTATTTAGGGGACTGTCGAAAATCCCCCCCCCCAAATCATTGACAGTCAACCCAGAGAGAATTTCTGTCTCGCAATAAATAGCACACATGGTAGCTTCACTCGACGACAGCAATCACAACATTGGTTGCAGATTTATCTTGGACACCTCGTATCTTCGTATCAGTATGGCATACAGCAATTATCGCAGCGATCATCACGGCAGTTACACAGGCACAAATTTAGTCCTCACTNTCGCACAAACCTTTACATCCCGCTGCCATGTTCTTTGAAGATTGAGACTCTGAGAGGGCTGAGAAACCTGACAATTTGACAAGTGATTGTGTGCACACAGGGACACATACGTACGCAAGTTAGCGTTTCAGACAACTCCATGGCTATCGTGAGTTTATCCACTTCGTGTCTTCGTGTATTGTATTTGGGAATCAAAGCAACTAGCCCCTAGATATGATCAACTCAAATGAAGCTAATAATTTCAAATCATGCACGTAGGTTAGTGCCGGACAAGTAGCAGAAATGGGTAGTTTGTATACTGACCATGGTGCCAGATGAAATACATAATGATGACGTAATTAATGATTAGCCTTTCTCTTCATTGATCATGTCAGACTTGCTATTTCAATTATAGTTGAAGGAACTCTCAGTACCGCCCCCAAGGATATCAGGAGCTCGGCTCAGGTAAGTCATTATTCCACTTCCACATATCAAGTCTAACTGCGGTTAATTAGAGGACTGTTAATGGGACTGCTTCACAATAGGACCAGTTGTTTCTTTGGACTAATTTAGGAAAATCAGAAACAAGCCCTATCAAATTTGAGTAAAGTATGCCATTATTAGATGCAATCTCCACTTAGTTGGACGAGATTGAAAATTCTAAGCAAATGGCGATGCAATATTTCACACAAAGGTTTTCAAATTAAGGCAAAATTTTGGGGCTGAGGTGCTGTATCCGGGCGAGGTACAAATTTCTCCTGAGTGTTGGTATGAGACATTAATTTGGCGCATTATCCATCAATCCGTCATGCGCAGTCCCACTGCATTTTGGTATATAAGCGAGTTGACCTCTGCGACAGGTGAAGATGGCAGGGAAATGCTTTGTTTTCAAGCAATCAGCCGTACTCTTTCCAATGANATGGTCAATTTCAGGGATTGTTCTGCGCAGCTGTCAAAGTTGTAGATTTCGGCTCAAAACTACATGCATAAAAAAGTTTGTATCCTGTCATACATTCGAACTGCGCTTGGTCCATTAACATGGAATTTGGTCAACTGGCTGGGTTCTTGGTTAGAATTTTAGAATAGAAATTTATGTGATTGTAGCAAAAGCAAAAGCTCATTGTCTAGAAATCTCAATCACTGTCGCAACAATAGCTTATTTGCATAGATCACCACTATCACCTACAGATACAGTGTGATGCACACAGCCCTACATGTTCATCATCATAATAATAATAATCTTTATTTCCTGAGGGACACCTGATAAGTCAGTGACTTCTCTCACTCAGGGCCCTCACAACACTCAAATCACTTGCAATACAACGAAATAAAAATGAACTAGTAATTAACTAAAATTGAGTAAACTACAATATGTTACAATTATTTCCTAAACTGTATATCTATATCTACTTTAAAAAACAAACTACTTGCTAAAATGTAGGTCTAATAGTGTAATTTGAAGAGAGTGTAATTTTTACATTACTAACATTGACAATGCTGCTTGACACTGTATGGATTGATTGATTTGTTGTAGCCTATTAGCTATTAATCTTTTTCAATTATGACTTTCAGCAAGACGTCCAGAAAGTAGAATTTCTTCTTGGACAAGCTGTATCTGAAGATGAGCAAGGCAATCAGGACAAAGCATTACCACTTTACACAGATGCAGTCGAGCTGTGTCTTACCCTGGTAAGTGGTTTCTTCCTCTTACTTTCCACCCTTCTCTATTCATGTTGTGAGATTGGCTTTGTCACTGTAGATATCCTTGTGAAGGTGAAGTCAGACCATGAGCATTTTGAAATCAATTTCACATTGATACTTCGTTGTTGTTGTTGTTGTTGTTGTTGTTGTTGTAACATAATGATGATTTGGTGAGAAACAGATGGACATTAAACAAGACTGTGATGGCACTAAAACAACGTAGTTACATAAGACTCACAGTCATGTTAGAAAATTGCTCCAAGTTACCATTAGGCAATTGCTCTTTATGGATGTAAAAATAACGATACATTGCTTAGATATTGAGAAACAAATTTGTCCAATATATCCCTTCCTAATTTGGAGCTTGTTCTGTTATGTGTTCAACTATTCATAGTATGTTATCCCTGTATTGCCAACAGTGCCGTTTTGACCTCTTTCAATTCCAATAGGCCCCTTTAACGGGTCAATGATAGCATCAGCAAGAGGGCTGTCAACCTTGAATCAGAAGACTTTTGGCTTTCTTTGAATTCACGATAAAACCCCTTCCTTTGTAATGTTTTAAATTAGGCTCCACCAGTTCATCATTTTAGTCATCAGTTGGTTCATACATCAGGCAAATAGTCAGATGCGATAAATTTGTTCAATATACAGTCAAACCTGTATTAGCGGCCACCTCTATATAGCAGCCACCTGTGTATAAAGGCCACTCTTCATAACCCCAAAATGATACTTTCTATAGTAGCCAACCTGGACAAAAACGCCACCGGTCTATAACTTAGGTCAATTTTCTAAGGTCCCAGAGGTGACCAGTATAGACAGGTTATTGCCTTTGCCTGGGGGCTGCAATCAAAAATTGAACATTGCTTCAGTTGCAATGACTTCAGCAAGTCCAGAAATATCTAATAATATTACATCCAGAGATAATTGAACATGACTTATCAGAAAAAAATAGATATTTTCACATTACAGCAATTTCTCACTCTATGACTGCAGAACTGCCTAATAACGTCCCTGTCTTTCTGTTTTGTTCCTAATGTATAGACTCAGTAGAGACGAGATAGATAAGAAAAACTGTTACAAATTGTATTTTCTTTTTAAGTTCTCTAGACTGCTTCTCACAACCCTCCGTGTGTAGGCATTATTTCTCTAACCTCTATAATAACATGACTGCCAGCATGTTTAGTCGTTAAGTCATGTCGTTATGCAGAAAATAAACTGATTCATTTTATTTTCATTTTGTGTGTGATGCAGTCCAAAAGTGTTGAGGACAATAAACTGAAGGAGAATCTGACAACCTGGGCAAGAAATTCCTTAGAGAGGTATGATGCTTAATAATACTGTACAGTCAAACCTGTGTTAACGTCCACCTGTATAAAGCAGCCACCTGTCTATAAAGGTCACTCTTCGTAACCCCAACATGACACTTTCTATAGAAATCAATCTGCACAGAATGGCCACCTGTCTATAAAGGTCATTTTTCTGAGGTCCCAAAGGTGACCGTTATAGACAGGTTTCACTGTATCATGTGTAGTTCTGTATGTGACGCTGTTACAAAAAAGAAGTATATGATGGTTCTGTAAGGCCACCATCTCAACAGCAACGACAAGCAAAATGAAGTAAGATGGGATGCAGGGAAGAGGGGAATCATGAGCATTCTTAGGCCAAAGTTTAAAGCCCCGGCGACTCTATCGCTAAATCAACTGCGAATTGTGTGCCGCACTGTCCCTTCCTGTTTGTTGGTGAGCAAGTGTTTTTCTATTCTTCATCCAGAGCAATTGTCCAGAAATGGAAACCAATCAGTTGCGCTGTTTTATGTTCAGTTTAGACCAATCACCAACGGCTATGAAGTTAATTGCGTCTAATTCGTGATTTGAGCTGTGCATGTAGCGCAACTGAAATCCGCAAATTCCACTCAGTACGAATTGCCAATATTCCGCTATTTGCGAATGGCTATTCTCTTGTTATTTGTGATAGTGTAGCTGAGGCATAAGACTTTAATAGTGCTACTCAAATGCGCTAGGAATCCGGTATTTGTAGGTCTCACGTATCCTGGATATAGTATACTCAGGATATGGTATTTGTAGGTCTCACGTATCCTGTTAGATTCTCATAATTATCATATGTTTGACATTTCATACTTTTTGATGGCTTTGTCCTTCGTAGAGCGGAAGCTATCAAGGGTATAAAGAAATCTCCGCAAGCTAATCGACGTCAACAAAGTAACACTCCAGTCAACGATCGAATGAATAAGAATTTTATGAGACTAAAGTCAATTGAAAAGGAACCGCGACAATCAAAATTGACAACATCTGAGCTTGAAGTGTTACGGTCAGTCAACAGTTTACATGTTACATATTTTGTTCTCTGATAGAAATCATTTTGCGAAATAATGATCTCTTGTTCTATCTACTGTGGCCATGTTAATTTACGGCATTGATCTACGCAGTTGCCTAGCGGTTTACATGCTTTTGATAGATGTGCGTAGCACATTATTGCTATTATTAAGTCTATGAAATGGCAATAGACACATGTTGCGCTCGATATCCCATTGTCAATGTTAGTTGCCTCATTCTATGGGATGATTCAATCTACTGGATACCTGATGACAGCTGAACATAAGGTCATCATGACTTTTGTTTAGAACAGTTTGCCTGTTGTTTTGTGCTGTGAGCTACTTGAGAAATTTGGCTGACAAGTGCGTCACCTGATGGTTTTATGAAGATTATCAAACTGTCATTTAGTTTTATAATTTGCTCTTGTTATGTCTCGTTGCCAGCACTCTGGCGTCTTCCTTGGTGATTTGAATAACATCATTGTATTATTCTGGAGATGTTTCACTTTGCAGCCACACATCATACATCAATAAGAAAGTGTACCCTCCTTGGATTGATTCTGACCTAAAAGAGCGTTTTGGCTACCCAATCCCATTCACGTGAGTTTTTCGTATCAGTGCTCGCTTTGTTTACATTACTTAGATTGCTATACAAGGTCGTTTGACTTTGATGATCAGAGGAGATTTGCTTGGCTAGCGTCAAATTCTTTTTGCGAATAAGTCTCTGATTGTACGACAGAACTCTTTTTTGAACGACTGCTGATTATAAAACTGTGCATCTCATACTATCTGCCTACAGCTAAAAAACGAAAGAGGTCAAAAAACGGATGGAAGTGGGTTGTCTGGGGACCGAGAACCAAGCCGTTTCTCAAAAAGTTCCCAGTGCAAGCAGAAGAGACCACCTAAAATGTATGTCGGCCAATGTTAGAAGTATTGTGAAAAAAAGAGACGAACTGAATGCCATTGCCATGGCACAGGATTTGGATGTCATACTACTTACTGAAACCTGGACAAATGACAAGATTGCAGATGCAGAGCTCAACATTGATGGATATCAAATAATTGTGAGACTAGATCGGACGGACACAAAAGATGGCCGAGGGGGAGGAATCCTCATATTTGCCAAAACTAACTTGACTGTGATTGAAGACAAGTCCATATTTGGAAATGCTGACTTTAACCAGGCAGCTGCAGTAAAAATTGTAAATGGAAAGGACACCTTTAGCATTGGCTGTATATATAGGTCCCCTAATTCATCAATTCTCAATTCCCAAGAAATGTGCAACAAAATCAAGAGCATTAAGACACCCCACGTTCTAGTAGGGGACTACAATCTTCCAGGAATTGACTGGCGGTTTGGAACTTTCTCTAACAAGCTGGAAGAAGAATTTGTTCTGGCCATCCAGGAAGCTTTCTTTGAGCAAGAGGTAGACTTTGCGACCAAAGGAAACAAAATCCTTGACCTTGTTCTAGTAAACAGTGAAAACACTGTGTCAAACCTATCAAGTATTGGACCAGTATCAAATTCTGACCATGACGCCATTTTGTTCCATCTTAATATACCAAACGACTGTGACCAGAGTAATGAAATGATCCCCGACTTTTCAAAAGCAGATTTTCCATCCATCAATGAAAATCTTAGTAATATTGACTGGGAAGCAGAACTACATGGGGAAAAGCCTGTCCAAGTACTGTGGGACAAGTTTGTTGAAAAGTACACATCCAATGTGACCAAGAAAATCCCCTTGAAGAAGAGGAGAAATAAGAAGAAACCTGTCTGGATGACGAAGGAATGCCTCAAGACAATCAGACACAAAGTCAGGATCTGCAGGAACAAAAATGCCTCAAAGGAGGAGAAAAAAGCCGTGACCAAAGCAGCAAAGAAAGGGGTTAGAAGAGTGAAGAAAAAATTTGAGAAAAAGCTAGCCCAAAACTTCAAGAGCCAACCGAAAGCCTTCTATGGTTATCTGAATAAAAATATGAAATCAAAGACCACGGTTTGTCCCCTCAAGGATGAAAATGACAAAATAATCACAGATGACCAAGAACAGTGCAACCTGCTGAACCAATACTTTGCCTCAGTGTTTCCCCAAGATGATGGGAATGATATTCCACCAGATACCAAAAACAACTTAGACAAAATCAAAATGACAGAGGTAAATGTCACAATTGAGGAAGTTGAAAAGACCATCCTAAGACTTAGGTCAGACTCTAGCCCTGGACCAGATGGCATCCATCCAAGGGTTCTAAGAGAATGTTACAAAGAACTTGCCAAGCCACTCTTGATCATATTCAAGGCTTCTGTGGCCCAAGGGGAAGTACCAGCGGTTTGGAAAGAAGCATTTGTGACACCAGTGCACAAAAAAGGAGATAAAAGCAGACCACAAAACTACAGACCTATAAGTGTTACCAGTGTTCCATGCAAGCTCCTGGAAAGAATTGTGAGGGATCAAATCCTGGCATACCTGACTTCTCAGAGCTTCTTATCTGACTCCCAACATGGATTTGTTGTCCCAAGAAGAAGTACACTGACAAACCTACTTCAGTACATGAACAAAATCTACCAAATGATGGATGAGGGACACCCAGTTGACTCCATCTATATTGACTACTCTAAATGTTTTGACTCAATCTCACACCCCAGATTACTCCACAAACTGAAGTTGAGTGGGATTCAAGGACAAGTTATAAAATGGATAACCAGTTGGCTAACTGGAAGGAGGCAAAGAGTTTGCCTAAATGGTGGTGCATCAAGTTGGCTTGATGTGGTGAGCTCAGTCATCCAAGGATCAGTATTAGGACCACTCCTATTCATTATCTTCACAAATGATCTTGACAGCCTGATGAGGTCATCAATCCTCTCTAAATTTGCTGATGACAGCAAGAATTTCGGTGTTGTTGACTCAGAAGCAAGACAGAAGGAGCTACAGGAGGACCTGAACACAATCTGTGAATGGTCAGCCAAGTGGAAAATGAAACTTAACCATAGTAAGTGTCATGTTCTCCACTTTGGTACAGCAAATCAGAAGTTTGACTACTACTGTACCTGGATGGTCACAAAGTTCAGCCAGTTGAACAGGAGAAGGACCTTGGAGTAATCATCCACCAGTCAGGAAAATCTTCCAACCAATGTGCTGCTGCAGCCAAGAAGGGGAACTCCATCCTTGGACAACTCCACAGAAATCTTCTCTCCGGAGACAAGGAGACCTTCATAAGGCTCTACAAGACTTATGTAAGACCACATCTGGAATATTGTGTGCAGGCCTGGTCCCCCTACCTGCAAAAGGACATCAAGCTTCTGGAATCAGTCCAGAGGAGAGCAACTAGAATGGTGCCAGGCATTGGCAAACTGGAATATGTGGAAAGACTGAAATTAACTGGGCTTACAACTCTTGAAGATAGAAGAATTAGAGGAGACATGATTGAGACATTCAAAATGGTCAATGACATTCATGTGGAAGAGTATTTCACAGCAACACAAAATGTACATTCAAGAATAACCAGAGCAACACAAGTGACCTCCTATATACACCAAAGTGCAGGCTGGAACTAACAAAAGGATGGTTTGCAAACAGAGTGGTAAGTCACTGAAATGAAATCCCCATCTCAATAAGACTATCCACCACCTTGAATGAATTTAAAAACTGTTATGACAACTGGAAACAAGCTACCTGACCAAACAGCTATAAGAATGCATTTACACTTTGAAACTGATATCATGACCATTGTACTCATACACATTTGCTGTGTTATAACAATGAATTATTTATTAATTAAATTAAATTATTAATGTTGAACTGATTCTTCCTATATTCGATATGTAACGTCTCTAGAAAAACTAAACTTACGCTTTAACCATGATTGTATGAAACTGTATGATTATCTTGGAATTTATCTAAAGAAGTTGTTAGTTTACGAAATACGAAAGAATAACCTTTTCCAGAATATATGCCCTTATGATCTTGTAATATTATTACGTTATTAGTACATTTTGTAAATATTGTCAATATGGTCTTCCGACCTTGAATTTGTAAAACATCTTGTATGTACTTACCGCACACCTGTATTAAGGTATGTTAGTAATAAAAGAAAACAAACAAGCAAACATCATCGTCATCATCATCATCATCATCATCATCATCATCATCATCATCATCATCACACGAATAAAACGCGTTGGATAAACGCACTTACACTAAACGGTTTACAGATGTGTATACAAAGTTGATTATATTTTATTTATTGCATAAATGTTTGATAATTTTGAGTTTGAACTGCTCGGATGAAGGAACACAAACGATGTCCTCAAGCAAATCGTTCCAGATTCTTATGGCACGATTGAAAAAAGAATGATGTTTGCAGTTAGTTGATGCATTGTCAACGTGAAATCGTTTACTATTCCCCCGAGTGCTCGAGGTTTGGACACGTAAGGAGGCTGGCATTCGAACGTTCACTTTCCCTCGAATAATTTTGTGAAACAAAGACAGGTCGAGAACAGTTCTTCGATATTCTAATGTTATGTTTCTAGATCTAGTTTACTCAGTCGTGCAGGATATTCGCTCGTGTTATCGTCAAAGCAACGAATGAAGACAGACTTCGTGTATTTCCTTCGCATTTTCTCCACCAATTGAATGTCCTTTTCAAAGTAGGGGGAACAAGCGGCGGAAGCATACTCCAAGACTGGTCGAACATACGTATAAAACCAGGCATCAAATGCTCTGGGTCGTTCCACTTGAGGGATAGCAGCAAATAATTTGAAGTGCAGAAGGCCTTCTGGACAACTTTGTGCCAATGGGTTGACATTTTGAGGTCGGGGGAAATATACACCCCAAGATCTCGCACAGAAGTAGTGACCTTTGGCAAAGCGGTACTTTTCATACAGTATATGAAATGAGGGTTTCGACTGCCAATATAAAGCGGAAAGCATTTTGCAGTTGCCAAATGATCATCATCATCATCATAATCATCATCATCATCATCATCATTCATGTGTCTTTATTGGTAGAAATCAACCAAGAATACACGCATAGAAGGCACCATTAAATGTGTACTTATACTATACGGATTACAAACATATCAAATGCTATTTCATTACATTAATTCAGATATAACTTTCAATTTAAGTAATCTAAGTGATGGGGAGGACACAACATCTTCCGAAAGCGAGTTCCACAAGTGGACGGCACGGTTAAAAAAATAGTAATGTCTGGTGTTCAATTTGGCAGTTTCTACGTGAAATCGTTATTGAGTTTCCACGAGTCCTTGAGGGTAATGATTTCAAGTCCGGTGGGAGCTCAATGTTAACGTATCCGTTGATAATCTTATAAAACATTATACATAAATCTGCGTGACAACGTCGTTTTTCTAGGGATTGCAGATCCAACTGCTTGAGACGCTCCTCGTATAGGAAGGTGAACTATCATAGCAACGTTGAAAAATCTTTTTCGTAAACCTTCTTTGCACTTTGTCAACTAAGATGATTTCCTTCTGTAGAGATGGTGAATACATTTGAGACGCATAGTCCAGTATTGGACGAACATGAGTTGTAAATGCACGAGTCATAAATGTACAGGATCGTTCACTCGCAATGACTTCAGGAGATAGTTGGAAATGCAGTATGCTTTACGTGTAATAATTTTACAATGTCGAGAAAACTTCAAATCAGGGCTCATAAATACGCCAAGATCATGAACGGCACGTGTGATGCTGGGTAAAAAGACTTCACTTAGAGAATAGGTAGCATGGACATTTCGGAAGCCGATGTACAAAGTAGCAGCTATTGCCAGTTGCCACGTTTTGGCCCAATACTGGAAATCATTCAACGCTTTCTGGAACAGCGCTATGGTGTGATAGTTTGGCTCTCGAAAGTTGTACACAGTGTACAGTTTGATTTCATCTGCAAACAGTTTGCATTTCGAGTTTGGAGATTTCACAAAAATCTCGGGAACGTCATTTATGTAAATCAGAACTAGCAGAGGCCCCAGAACAGATCCCTGAGGTACTCCACTTATGCAGTTTGATCTCTCCGAAAATGCACTTTCAACGCGAACAGATTGAGATCGTAGTAAAAGATATTCCTGCAGCCATTTTAATAGTGCCCCAGATACTCCGTATGCTCGCAGTTTCAAAATAGCTTTGCATGCATGATAGTGTCAAAAGCTTTGCCAAGTCAATGTGTATAGCATCCATACACTCTTTATTGCATCCTTGAACACTCCCTTCATCAGACGACAAAGAACGCAAGTGAGGGAAATCGGTCTATAGTTAACAGCAAGGTCAGGCGGGGACTTTTTCAAGATTGGGCAGACAATGGCAGTTTTTTACAAGTCCGGTAGAGTACTAGACATAAAGGACAATTTAAACATGTAGGACAGAGGTGTAGATATGGAGCGACCAATAGATTTGATGAAGTAAGAGGGTAATCCGTCAGGAGCAGAAGATAACTTTGATGGAAGGCGTTGTATGACACGAACGATATCACCAATTTCAAATTCAACATCAGTAATGACCTCAGAGGTACGAGAAGAAAACTTTGAACTTTCTCCATCGTCAATTGTAAGACGCTTCCAAATTGAGCAGAGAGAATTTGAGCTTTCTGGAAATTATCCGTTACTAATTCCCCAGCAGGTCCAAGCAGTGGTGCAACACTCCTGGCCGCCAGGTGAGTATCTGTGACGCCATAATCGGTGATTTTCCTTTAACAGCCTTTTTATGTGATCAGGATAACTTTTATATCCTTTCCTCGCCATCTTGATAGGGACATACGTCTCGATCAAGGAACTCAAGAGTTGTATAAATTTATCGTAGCAATCCTGAATGGATAAACAACTTACAAAGAACATGATCCAGTCAATTGCACAGACACTTCACCTGTGTTGATACTTATGCTCCGAGCCATTTATCTAAAACATCATGCAATGCAGGTGGAGCTGCAGACGAAGCTGAATTAAAGAAATCGACAAAATATTCCGACCTCGAGGCACAGTACTCTGTCAAGCCACTCGGCACGGAAACATCGGCACCTTTGGCGAAACCTGCAGAGCATTCATCGGCAAACTGGGAAAAAACTTATTTCGGCCACGTGTGAGCCAAGGTCACATTGCTTTCTTGTGCAGAGGTTAAGCATCTGCATCCAAAGGGGAAACGCCGCTAGCGTCCTGGGAATGATATCCCCTGGTGAAAATTTGTCAGAGATTTTTAGCATGTAGTAGCGGAAACGTGTTTTAATATGTATAGCTAGTAAGTAGATGCTATTTTAGAATTGCACAGAGGGCTGCATTGATGTCCTGATATGTTCCGTCCGGAAAGTCAAGTTGTGGAACTTTGCTGCTTGGAATGGTAGGAGTCAACTCAAGTGTGAAGTGCATGGAATTGTGATCACTGGTGGCAAATGGCTTTTCATCATCATCATCATCATCATCATCATCATCATCATGTTTTTTTTTTAAATTGAAAGTAAAAAAATACAAGTGTCGATGGCAGTTGCAAACTGCACTTAAACTACACGGTTATACAATAAACGATTGATAATTACTAACTAAATTAAGATAAAATCTGTACAACTAAACCAAGATATAATCCTAATTTAACTTAATTAATTATAAATTCTTGCTCAGACAACATATTGTTTATTGGAGAATTTGTAAATAATTTGTAGATAATTTTTGCCGTGCGGTAATTTAAGGATATGAGTTACAATTGCTTTTATATAATTCGGTGTGTTCGACAACTCTCGAAATTAATAGATCAGATATATCGAACAGCAACATGTTAATTTAATATCTTTTGATCTCAGCTGGCATTCAAAAGTCACCTATTGTAGGGGACAACAACTGAGAGGACTGTACATTGGGATTAGATAGAAACCCCCGCAATTAGAAATAGCAATAGTAAGTTCATGGAACTCACCAACCGACGAGATGTGTACACCGGCATTCAGCGAATCCGGTTCCCTTGACAACACTTGTCGAAGAGACGACGAC
>OFHS01001805.1:0-15519 GCA_900245855.1 Calvadosia cruxmelitensis
AGTGTCCAGTAATTGAGTGCATGTTGAGCGACGTGAGAGGAAGCCGTGTTGGTCTTTCGTCAATAAATTATTTTCGGTATTTTCGGTAAAATATTTTTCGCTCGGATAGTAGTCGCTTTACACATTATGCCATCGAGTGCTTTAAGGCCAGATACAGTACACCTATGAAGAGAAGAAAGGCATACCGCAATGCCTCTAGCTCACTGTCTTCCTAATGCTCCAAATGAAACTGGCAGTGTTACTTATAACTATGCATCATCGTGCTGATTCTTGATCATCCAAAGACCTTACAGTGATTTACGACATTGTAGATGCCAATAACAAGTTCATATGAAAGGGTTTCGATTTCATGGAGTTAGATAACTCTTTCCTGTGATGTTAAATGCACTCTTGATATCAATCTTCTGGGTGATGAAATCGTTAGGTGGTTTGTCAGCCGTTGCGGAAATTGTTTGAACTACTGATGTGCTTCTTGTGGGACTTCTACGCTGACCTGAAGAGAAGAAACAGGTCAAAACGAAAAAGAAACAATTTGAAAATTCTTGATTTGACAGGTCGTGCCAAAATGTTGGAAACAAAGGGCGGTGACGACAGCGATCGAACGTGAACCACGATCTACTTTTCTACATTGAATGCTGAGATGGAGCACCCCAAAGAAGATTGGCTGAACACTTTCAAGAGACTTCCATTGTCCAAGAAAATAACTACCAAGTGTGTAAATGTTGCTAATAGTTTTAACTTGAGTGTACAATGGTCATATTTGGATGTAAGTAAGATTTTCAATTGGATGCCATGTAGGTCATGAGCTTGAACGAATCGCTTGCTTTCAGTACGTCTTTTACAGTTCCAGCTGCTTGAGTAAACTGGACCAATATGGTACATCGCGTGTCTTGTGGTCTAGCGGTCGAGAGAGGAACTTTGAACGCAAACGCTCACAGTTGTATAGCGACGGATTAGAACCAACAGTTTCTTGTGGGAGAGGCCATTCGATCTGCATTTCTGGGATTTCGCTGCATTTCTATCTATACGTTTCTCCCTTTCAATGTTTTCATTCAGAGCTAATTCTCGTATGATCTGTGTTATGTTGACGGCTGCTAATGTTCTCGCAAATGGAATGATGTATTTCAGGAAATCCATTTAAAGAATATTCGACTTCTATGTAGTTAGGCTGATTTTTCTCGGCTGCTTTGGAGCCATCTGTTGTTCTTGCTTTCTGAGACAAGCATTTCCAGACAAAAGTGGGATTTTCTCAAGAGCATCCGTTGTTCTCCTTAATTGCAATGTTGATCAAGGTGGTCATAATCTTAGCAGCAAATGATCTTGCAACAGGATGGATGGTATCAATTGATCTGCAAACGACTCTCAAGATTTCGCAAAGTTCAGTTAGCTTGCAAGGTACACATTGAATTGTACAACAATTTCTATGCGTTTTGGTTGATTTTCTATTAACTTTCTTTTTACATTTACTGATTGTAAATGGGACCATTTATGGATGAATGTATCAGTGGATGGGGTTCTTGGTTTATATCACAGCGGAATGTCTTTATTCGTCTGCTTGCAACGACGCAAGAGTAGACAATCCAAAAACGAAACGGAAAGATTGCAGGAAACATTTCTGACATTTGGAGCGTACATTTTTATGGAAATCTTCTCTATTAAAGTGTTGTCTCGTGCTCCCAGCTATTGAACTGCGATGGCCTGCTGGTTCTTCCATTTCAAGACATCTATATACAGTGACACCATGGCTTGATCTCGGCTGCAAAAATATCTCCTTGACGTCAAACAACTCTTCGTTTTCCTATCTTCAGATTAAGGCAAAGATAGTTGCTCTGTTTGTTGGCTTGCTTGACTAACTTTTTCCTATCATCTTCACATCTCTTGTCCATCTCACGGTAATAATCATTTATCGTACAGCAGCCGTTGGATCTGCCCAGTTATCACTCGAGGGAAGCGTAGTGAGACACTCGAAAAGCTAAAACTCCCTTGCCTGTGGCTCGTGATTCTCTGATGCCTTTCTCATGTGTCGCTATGATTTTCTCGTGCGATAAGTAGTCAGATCCTACGGCTGCTGTTAGTATCCATGCCAAACTATTAGGGCGATATTTCGATCAGTACGTGTTGTGTTATTCGTCGATGAAGGGAGTACTGCAGGAGCGTTCGGTGGTATAACACTAGCTGGAGAGGTGCCAGTAATGGTCCTTCGGGTGGTTTAGGCAAACGGTGTCAACATGAGAGCCAGTCAACAACAGAGAACTTTGAGTCCCTCGCAAAAACTTTGAATGGACCTTCATAAGGTGGTCGCAAAAGTAAATGGTGGGCATCATGACGAATGAACCTGTGTTAACAGGAAGGTTAGACGGAACATGCGAGGGTGGTAAGGTGTGGGGTGGGCGCGTGCTTCAATGCCTGAGTCATTGCGTGTATGCGGGCAAATGAGGAGGTTGTATCTTCACTTCTTCAGGCAGAAGAGCTGGAGCAAAGTACTCGCCAAGAAGATGGAGCGTGGTGCCATAAACCTATTCCGCAATGGAACAGGCTAAGTAAGCCTTGTGGGCCGTACGAAACCCGAGCAAAACCAGAGGCAAGTGATCCACCCAGTTGGCATCAGTTAAAGGAGCATGGAGGGAAGCTTTCAAATGGCGCTCGGATCGTTCCACATGTACATTTGTTTGCGGATGGTACGACGCTGTTCGATGTGAATTCACCATACCCAAGAGCGAAACTAACTCCGACCAGAGAGTCTTTGGCCAACGGGTGAAACGGTCGACGACAGTAAACACGTAGCGGTGGCCATGAGAAGCCGGCAATGGATCAATGGTGTCGACATGAATGTGAACGAAGCAGCGATCGGGCGTAGCAAATCAGACTAGAAGAGCTCAAGTGTTGTGATGTACCTTGAAGCGTTGGCAGGAAATACATATGTGTAATGGTCGATGTCTTTTTGCATGCCGTACCAAGTGAAACGGATAGTGATCAGGCCACGTGAGGCACGAACAGTAGGTAAAACAGGTTGTGGAATGTGTCGAGATTGCCAGTGGAACAACAGGACGAAGGGTACCAGTTAAAATGTGACATAAAACAGATATGTCAGTGCCGGCGCACTATCGATCTTCAAGCTATAGAGAGTAGGACGCTGCCTTATTTGAGCCATGTGCTCAGTGTCCGATCGCTGAGCTACAGCGAGGGTGAAGAGTTCGAAACAGTCGGACAAAGCATCGATGTGATCGATAGTCACGCGAGAGAGAGCATCAGCAACTGTGTTTTACTTGTCCTCTAGATGTCGGAGAGTAGGTGGTGAATTCTGCATGTAGAGATTGGCGATGGATCTAGGTCTCTGTTTGTCGAGCAATTGCAAATATGAGTGGCTTATGGTCCGTAAATAATGTGAACTGGCGGCCTTCCAAAAAGCATCGGAAATGTCGAATTGTGAAATAGATCGCTAGCAGTTCGCGGTCAAACGTGCTGTAGCGCTTTTCAGCCAGGAGAAGCTTCAATGAGAAGAAGGAAACAGGACGCCATTCACCGTCAGTACGTTGTTCCAGAACAGCGCCAATGGTGGTATTGGAGGTCGGTGGTGAGGTTGGTAGGATAATCAGCACGAGGATAGTTAAGCAAGGTGGCAGTATAGCCAGAGCAGATTGGCTGGCCTCGAATGTCGCAGATCATTCATCATTCCAAACAAAATCCCATTGAGGAACGCGAAGAAGTTCGTAGAGAGGATGAAGGACCTTTGCACAGGCTTGGAAATAACGACGATAGAAAAGTCGAGCAGACCCAAGTACTCACGAAGAGAGGTGAGGTTGATTGGCGGAGGAAATTGTTTGACATGATCAACTCGGGTAGGAAGAGACTGTGTTTCACGAGTGTCTATGTGGTAGCCAAGGAAGTCCAGGTTCGACTGGGCAAAGATACAATTATCGGAGTTAATGACAAGACCATCAGCATCCAGGAGTTCGAAGAGGAGACGGCTCTCATAAACACCAAACAATATAACACCGTCCGGGAAACACGTCACCGAAATAACGCTTTGCATCGAAGCAATAGGATTTATGACGTCATGATTGGTTTCGACCTCGCATGAATAGAGGAGCGAGGCTGATCAGTCGCTAGTCCCATAATGCTCTCCTGCTCGCCTTTGTTTTCGTAGAGGGCAAAGATGCAGGCGGTTTGGAAGATACATGTTGCTGCCTAAATCCAGCACTCTAATTTGAGAACAGTCTTTCAATTCACGAAATAGGCAACAGATGAGGCAGCACATAGAAATATCTCGAAGTATTCCTTCCTGTGGGAAACTGTTTCGTTCAAGTAGTATACCTAGAAGCCCTTGAAATCATGAACGGATGCTTCAAATTAAAGCCCCGGCCACGCCATCGCTAAAACGTAGGCGAGTTGCGAGCTGCGATGGATAGAACAATAGACCCGAGCTACTCGCGGCGAGCCCATGCACAGCTCAACACCGCGAGTTGAACGCAAGTAGAATTCATAGCTGTTGGTGATTGGTCAAAAGTAGACAATCAAAGGCGCAGAACAAATGCGCGGTAGAATTGGCGTGAACAACAAGCGGGGATAGTGATGTTTTTGTCATTCTCAGCTTCATCTTGCCATTTGTTGGATCGATGTTGGTCGTGCTTGTTGTTTCGATCAGATCTTTCTCGACTATATGTGGGAGAGGGAGGGAAAGCGCAATTTTGATTAGTCACTTTAATGAACAACGTCCCGGATGAAAATAAAACTGCGATCACTCGCCAACGAAGCTTGCGAGAGTGTGGCAGGCCAAGCGAATAATCGCGCCCAGCGTAGCTCGCAACTCGCATCTATTTTAGCGATGGTGTGGCTCGGGCTTAACTGTGAAAATAGATCTCTGTCAGTCACCTCGAATGGAATTTTAATCTCTGTCTAATGAATCTTCATTTACCTTGTCAGTTACACTACTTTGAAAAAAGTATTCCCTTGGAACCATATCTACTTAATTGCGTGCAGCGTGCTATTTAATTACGATGCGAATGAATGCACAGAGGATACAAATTATGATTAAAGTAAATGTATGATTAAATCTGTGTACAAATAAATCTATGATTCTATGTACAAGTAAATCTAAAATTTACATGGTCCAAGTTCTGGTTGAAGTTAATCTAGTCTTTTGTTGGATGGTAGAGCGTCTAAAACACAAGCAACACTTCCTTGTTAACAGCCAAATTTTGCTTGATGTGTGTTGCACATGCAGGGTTCCCCAAAAGCATCTCTCTCAGTTTAAAGTAGACTTAAAGCTCTTTTAGTTTGGTTCTGATGTGCTATGCGTCATTGGATGGTAGAGCGTCTAAAACACAAGCAACATTTCCTTATTAACAGCCAAATTTTTCTTGATGTGTGTTGCACATGCAGGGTTACCCAAAAGCATCTCTCTCATTTTAAAGTAGACTTAAAGCTCTTTTAGTTTGGTTCTGGTGTGCTATGCGTCATTGGATGGTAGAGCGTCTAAAACACAAGCAACATTTCCTTGTTTAACAGCCAAATTTTGCTTGATATGTGTTGCACATGCAGGGTTACCCAAAAGCATCTCTCTCAGTTTAAAGTAGACTTAAAGCTCTTTTAGTTTGGTTCTGGTTGTGCTATGCGTCATTGGATGGTAGAGCGTCAGCTTCAGAGTTTAACAGCCAAATTTTGCTTGATGTGTGTTGCACATGCAGGGTTACCCAACAGCATTTTGCGACCACCTTACGAAGGTATCCACACTTTATTGGAGTTGGAGCAATTTCGTGGGCTTTCCTTTGCCTTAGGGATGTTCCATGTATATGAGCTATTATTTTCCAGCTTGTAAACCCGCACGTTTTGATAAATGTAGTTAAATTCAACTGGCCAGGTATACAATTGGATTTGGGCACCCTGCCATCCAACAATATAAGATGCTCTATAAGATCTTATTTCGTAAACAGTTTTTGCAATATTTATATACGCTTTCAATTGTAACCGTGCATTATATTAATTTCTATTAATTTATTGGTAACTTAGTCGATGTTTATTTTAGAGTTTATCATAATTAATTAATCCGTTTCAAAAAAATAAAAATAAATCATAATTTGTAACTCTGTGGATTCACATTGTAATTGAAATAGCACATACTACAACTAAGTAGTGTAAATGACATGGCAAATGAGGCTTCATGAAACAGAGATTAACATTTCCATTCGAAGCGACTGACAGAAATCGATTTTCACAGCTAAATTTGCATCATCGTGCTGCCATTTTTAAGAAACAAATAAAGCATCATCTTTTTAACAGTATTTTTAACTTATTTATTTTATTAATTATTTAAACTTTATTGCATTCCGGTTATAATTAGTTCATTGTATTAGGGTTCGGAGCTTGCTCGTGTGCTTGTCGTTTTATTCATTGTAAAGTGCTTTTGATCTGTTGTTGTAAGAGCGCTGTATAAGAAATCAATCACTACCATCATTATCGTGCATGATTCCAAGGGCTTCTAGGTCTTCCATTTGGACAAAACCGTTGCCTACAGGAAGGAATAATTCAAGATATTCCTACGTTCGGCCTCGTCTGTTGCCTAATTTGTGAATTGGAAAGACTGTCCTCGAATTGAAGTGCTGGATTGATTCAGTAAATATATTCAGTAAGTATACAGTGTTGGCAGAATGATACATGTTACCGCAACGGTAGCTCCTAAGAGACGGATCGAGCATGCGGACTGTATAATTTATGCTGCAGTAACATTGGTGGGTTGACTTGCTGGTTCTCCGAGAAAATGAAGCGTAGACAAGAGACAGAGACAAAAACAAAGCACATCAAAGTGCTGAGTCTGGTCGCCCATTACGACTGTCTCTATTGAGAGCCAACGACAAGTCAATTATGGTAGCCGCGCCCACGGGGATTTACCTAAAGCTACGAGGACTGGGCACTAGACACAGCACATCTAATAAACTTTCGAAACGAGGCCAAAAACATGTGCGCGTCGTAACAATACATTATTTCATAATGCAAAATATAGGGTAATGGCTGACGTGATATCGTCATTGTTTAATCACGTGATTGTAAGAATATATAACTATAACCGTGTCATCCGGCATTAATTATTCTCTTTCCCGTCTGTACCTCCTCGTCATATAAACAGCTCCGTTTGTCTCGTTTCCTACGCTGTATCTCACAAAGAAGAGCTATGGTTCTGTGGGGGCCCGTAATCTGCCTTTACTTGCAGTTAATTATAGCTAGATATTTGTTGTGCAATGTCATGTATTTCATAATCAATGTAAACGTAATCATCGTCACAGAAATTATGACGTGACTCAGAAATAATCAATCAAACAAACAACACGCTCTTAAGTACAAACGACCATATCTTTTAGCGATTACCTCTACAGAGCAACCACCTGTGTATAAAGGCCAATCTTCAGAACTCCAAATGACATTTTCTGTAGAACTCAACCTGGACAGAGAGGCCACCTGTCTATAAAGGTCATTTTCCTCAGGTCCCAAGGTGACCGTTATAGTCAGGTTTCACTGTACATGGAACTCCGCCATCTCTCCCTGTCGTGAGACCAGCAAGGTAGCAACATGTCTCTCTCTCCCTCTCCCTCTCCTACTTTATACTTTATCTGCCAAACCGCCTGCATCTTTGTCCTGTACGATAACAAAGGTGAGCAAGAGAGCATTATGGGACTACCGGCTGATCAGCCTCGATCCTCTACTTGTGCGAGGTCAAAACCAATCATGACGTCATGAATCCCATTGCATCAATGGAAGCGTTATTCCGGTGAGCTGTTTCCTGGACGGTGTTATGTTGTTTGGTGTTTATGAGAGAGCCGCAGACAGAACATTTGTTGCTCGTCAATGCAGTGAAGAATGTCTTATTGGTCGCAACTTCGTCACTGACAAGGTTGTCGCAAGAATGGAACAGTTGACTTGAGTCTGCTGGTACTCAAGATGTCTAGCGTAGAGCCATGTCGATAGTAAAGCTGTAAGCGAAACGTCCATTGAGAAGTTAGAGAGACAAGTTTCTCCCTGCGCTAGGCAATAAGCTGTCATGCCTTCATTCACTCGTATTTACCGTCAACGATTGATCTGAAGATGGGAAGCGGAGAGTTGTTTGACATCAAGGAGATATTATCGCGCAGAGATATAGTCATGGTTCCACCGTAGATGTCGTGAAATGGAGGAACCACCAGGCCATCTTTGTTCAATAGCTGGAAGCACGAGAAAACCTTTCCGGAGAAACGTTTTCCTGAAATTTTTCCGTTTCGTTTTTGGATTGTCTTTGTTGTGTCGTTGCAAGCAGAAGAAAAAAGACAGTCTCCTGCGATAGACATCAAGAAACTCATCTTCTGATACATTCTTCCATAAATGGTCCTATTTACAGTCAGTAAATGCAATAAGAAAGTTAAGGGAACATCAACCAAAATAGATGGAGATTGTTGAACTAATGGAAGAAATCTCCCGTCTTGGCTTGCCAGTTTTTCTAGTGTTAAGTAATCCCTCAGTAAAGACTTCTACTATATGCAAGCTAACTGATCTACGCAACCTTTTAAAATACAATTGCATATCACTTGATAATATCCATCCAGTTGCTGCTGAGATTTTGACCACCTTGATCAACAGACCAGTAAATGTTCTTAAGAAAATCCCCTTATTTTTTTCTGGAAATGCTGGTCTAAGCAAGCAAGCACAGCAGATGTCTCCAGCATAGAAAAACCAGCCTAACTAAATTATCGAATGTTCTTTGGATTGGTTTCCTGAAATACATCCTTCTATTTATAAGCCCGTTATAAAAGCAGCCGTCAACATAACTTAAATCACCTGAAATCAGAAGAATGATCTTTGAATCGAAACAAGGGAAGGGAGAAAAGTATAGATATAAATGCAGCGAAATCCCAGTTCGGATGGCCTCTTCCATAAGAAACTGCTGGATTCTCATCCCGTCGATATATAACTGTGAATGTTTGCGTTCAAGGCACCTCTCTCGACCGCTAGATGACAAGACATGCGTTGCACCAAAATTGGTCCAGTTTACTCAAACAACTGGAACTGTAAAATCGCAAATCTTACTTACATCGATGATCAGTGCACACTCAACTGTATATAATTTATATTTGTATTTGGATAAAATTTATAACAATACAAAATCAGAAATAAATAGATAAAACTTAATCTAATAAGAAAATACAACAGTATCCTAAATTAAATAAATATCTCTAAAATAACAACCTATTTACTAACTATTTATAAATTAAAAACTTCATACAGCAGTTTGCTAGATGGGAGAGTTCCCAGGACCGAGGCACTCAACTTGCAAGCCAGCAAACTATTGGCAATATTTATACACCTGGTTATTTCTTGTGGACAACGGGAGTCTCACAAAAGTGCTCAGTCAATCTTCTTTCGAGGCTCCATCAGCATTCAGAAAAGTAAAGTAGACTGTGTCGGTTAATGTTCGATCGCTGTCGACAACACCTTTCGTTTCAACATTTTGCCACGACCTGACAAATCAAGAATTTTCAAACCTTTTCTTTTTGACCTGTTTCTTCTCTCGAGGTCAGCGTTGAAGTCTCACAAGAAGCACATCTGCAATTCAAACAATTTCAGCAACGGCTGACAAACAACATTACAATTTCGTCACCCAGAAGATTATTTTCAAGAGTGCATTTGCATCACTAGAAGAGTTTCCTAACTCCGTGAAGCCGAAACCATTTGATGCTAACTTGTTACTGGCATCTAGAATATAGTTGATCATTGGGGGGCTTCGGATTATCATGAATCTGGATGCGAATGCATATATCTATAAGGAGCAGCTTATTATTGATGCCCCGGGGTGGTACCAAAGAAAAGCGGGGTGTGTAACTAAAATTTTGGCAACATCAAAGGTTGGGTAGTTTGTTTTTGGCTGACACGTTCAAGCGATATTATTTTCCTATGTTGATTAATCGATTGGCATAATTATAAGAAATTTGGTATGGCGTCCTCTATGCACATTTGATCTACATGGATGAAGTTATTTTGCACTTGATAACAGTTTTTATTACCTGTAGGATATCTGCTTTTCTGTCCACATTAGAGTACGATGTAACTTTTAGAGGTTGGGTAATTTTTTTTCTTGGCTACCTGAAGGTTGGTTAAAACACCAAAAGTTGAAACTGTTTGCTTCTCTTCGATATCAACCCTAGACAGAAATAATGAACGATCCCTAAGTAACACTGCCTGTTTCATTTGGAGCATAAGGAAGACAGTCAGCTAGAGGCATTGCGGTATGCGCTTTCATCTCCCTTTCGCCATCTGTGATTCAAAACTTGCAAAACCTCCCTTGCCCGCTACCTACACTACCAGCACCTAGCAGCAAAGCATTCGCTGGCGTATGTCTTGTAAGGAACTGCTATACGAGCGTCGACTGACAATCCGTAAACTGCTCTTAGAGAAATGCCGTACCTGCTTTAGAAACAGCACGCCAATTCCTTTGTTCCTTATTTATCAGAGTTGTTTAAATTGACTGAATGCATCAGTGCCTCGTCTATTGGGCCTCTTTTAGCCGACCATCATCTATGAATATTTGCCACTTCACCTTGGAAAAACAACTCGCCAAGAACATAATTTTAGTTTCATATTCAGTTAATTTTATTGAGTAATTTGTAGATAATTCTAGACAAGTTTCACCGTATAAAATATTAATTTTCATTTATTTATAATTTAGGTATTTGGGCACTCTAATTCAGCACGACCTGGACGACTCACCCGAAATTAGGTCACGTATCGCCATCTGCAAACGTGCTCTGGAGTCGCGCTACTGTAACAACCGCAACATATCACTGGACACTCGCATCCGCTTGATCCGCGCACTGGTATAATGGCAAAGGTGATTTATGGCAGCTCAACATGGACTCTGAAAGCAGAAGATGTCGCCAAACTAGACGCTTTCTGGCGATCAACTTGGCAGAAGCTATTGAACATCACCTGGTCTGACCATATATCAAACGTCCAACTCGCCACCGCCATTGGCGACCGATGGCGTTTTGACCATTCCACCGGACTCGCCAGATAAGTTGGCTAGGCCACTTCGCTCGCCACACCAACCATCTAGCTGCTTACCTCGCCGGCTCCCCATCAGCCACCTTAAAACCACATGGACGTCCCAGAAAGAGATGGGTAGATCGCATTAGAAAGATGGCAAGAGCGACCATGGAGTTGTTGATTGAATGGGCACTGGACCGCTCGCCGATCCGGCAACAGCGGCAATTCCGCCGGAGCACCCGGCTCACCACCTAACAATCAAAGTTGATAATTATGATTTGGCTTACGCCTTCAGGTGATGATATTAGAACATATCTGCTCGGGCTGTACTGGTCCATACTTATATATAGTGATGCTATTCATATATTTGGTATGTTAACCTTCTGCAGGTTATATCAATTGATGCCCTGAAGAATTTTGGTCGAATTTCCTCATCGAGGTTTCCTCTTAAAACACGATCGGAGAAGTCAACTACCTCCCGTATAAGTTTTGCCCCTGCTTCTCGTGTGTTTTTCCAATCATTTCGTTTAAACTCTGTGATCGCAGTCCGTCACGCCCGACAGCTGATCCGGCATGGAAGTTATAGATAGCTTTGTTCCTTGGAGAGCTCAGAATAATAATCGTGAAATTTATCCGAGTTTTCGTGAATCGGAAAGCGATTGTTGCAGGGAGCTGTGGGATGTTTTTCATTGAGCTCTGCTACGTTGCTTTCCCTATTTTATCATCGTGGACAAGTGATGGAAGGACAGGACTTCTCTTTCATTTTCTGCTTCACTATGAAACCCGCTTTCCCGCTTTTCCAGATTTGTATATTGGCCTTACACTATCATCATCATCATCATCATCATTATTTAATCTGAACATCCAAAAAGCTTGAACTAAAAGACGGATATTTCCTTTCAAATTTGTCAAATTTGATTTCGTATTAATGATTCAAGAGACTTCTTTTCGACATCGGATTTTCCATTCTTTCCTTTAATTGTCGGGTGCACAAAGAACGAGGTAAGGAAATGATAAGACCCTTGTACATTTGAAAATATAATTTTAAAAGCTACAAGCAACCGAGTTTCTAAGATTTTTAGGATTCTTTAAATTGCTCCTAAAATATCTAGTCAAAGCGACTATAGATTCTGTATTGGCAGACATGGTTGCCGGCTGTTTGGGTGCTAATTTCTTTCTATTGCAATAAGCCAACAATCGATGCACAACCAACAGGGAATCGACTCCCCTTGCTTGTTTGATTGTCAGCGAAGCACAGCTAAGTTGCTATGGCAACTTCTATACGTAACTTGGTTCTTTGACGTTTTCTTTGTAACTGATAACCACACTCACTCGACTCGTCACTTTCTGACCATTCTGTCTACTCTGTTGAGCGAAAAGAAGCCGAATGGCTTACTCATATGTTTTCTTTGCCATCGTGCGAGGAAACTGTGTCAGCATTCGTGCCAAGTGTCATTTTTCATCTACCGAAACTTTTTACTTTTCATATATTGGAATCTGGTTAAATAAATTACAAATTGAATGCGAGTTCATCGAGCGAGTACAACGCTTCATGTATCTCTTACAATCAAGTGTGATCAGGCACTCTTCTGTAAGCACGTTGGAGACATATTTACTTGAGTTTCAACCAGACTCCTTCACAAGTGGAAGCGTGTCAAGCTTTACAATGCACAAGAGCAAGTAAAACTTATCAAGGAAACTTGCTCTTGTAAGCTGGACTTAAATAAGCAATAATTTTTTAATGTTTCAGCTTTCAACCAAACGCGTCAGTCAAATGATGTAAACCAATGAGAGCAATCAGAGAGATTGGATTTCCAATCATGCCTTTCGGCCAATCAGATTGTGAGAAACTAATCGAACGTGTGTAATGTGTATTCCAATGTAGGCCGTGGGCCGCATGGCGATATTGTTACGTTTCGCTATACTGTACACCTCCGCGGAAATGGCACTACAGTGAAACCTCGCTAATATCACTATATGGTTTTCCAGTCAAAAATCGTGATAATAAGCGGGTCGTGATATTAAGATGATACACATAGTTGATTCAGACAGAGCTTGGTTTTCAAACTGAAGTGATATTAAGCGGGTTGTGATATTAACGGGGTTACACTGTAGACGGATTTGCATTAGAGCAAAGGTTTCATTTACTAACTACCTTGATCGGCTTGCAATATTGACATTGCAATTAAAACGTCGATTTAGTTATATCGTACACAACTTTACATGATCTTTATTGAACTGTCCTGTGATCAGCTTATTCCAAAACACATCATCACCTATTCCTTACGAGGACACTCCCAAACAATACGCAGTAGATTAAGTTTAAATTAATAAACTGCAAGTCCTTCTTGCCTGTGCTTATCTGTCAAATTTATGTATGTATTTTTCAACATGTTTGACAAATAAATCAAACGTATTATCATAGATAATGCCTACTTGCTGCAGATCTATAAAATCATTGAATGGCATTATGTCATATATTTATCAGCATCATTTCGATGGCAAATCAATCAAACTCTTGCAAGACGAGTCAATAATCATGAGTCAGAATACGCAGAGGTAATTCGTATAATATCCGTAATCTACGACATCACAGTGTTCATCAATTAACAAAGAATAAATCCCAAAGTCGCCCGATAACTATTCAACAAACCCGTTTGTTCAAATGTACAGTTGTACACGTGTCAGCGCCATTCCCATATACATTTCAGGCACGACCAATTCGAATTCAATTGTGTGAAAGCACACAGCACACAACGAACTGATCCTCATGTCACACTCGCCAATGGGCAACTGAGAAAGTGCAGAGTGTTGATTATAAAACACAAGGAATAAAAGAGAAATGCAATGTCCTGTAAGTTGTTCAAGTAAAACAGCTGTCGCCTAAATAAACACCAAGCGATGAAGTCCAACAGAATGAGAAGGGAAATTAGCGATATGACGACTGGCCGAAGAAGTTGTTCCCGCCGCCGAAATTGCCGTAGCCTGCATCATGCGAGAAAGAGGCGTTGCCTTGTCCGGTATAGGAGCTGCTTCCTTGGGTATTGTAATTGTCAGACGGTGCAGTGCTGTTCTGAAAACTGCCAGAATATTGCTGTTGTCGTCCAGTGTTGCCAGCGTAGTCAGTGGGACCATAGTCGTTGCCTCCCCTGCCGGCCAAATCGGATTGGCCTCGTTGAACACCGCCCGCGTTATAACCACCACTACCACCAAAACCACGCTGTGAAGAAGACGAACCCTGCACCTGGCCCCCAAATGACCCTGCTCCACCACTAGGCTGCTGCTGTTGCTGCTGCTGTGAACTGGAGTAATTGCCACCGGAGTAATTCGCCTGCTGGTTGTAGCCACCGCCTCCCCGACCGCCGTAGGTGTTTGATTCTTGCCTATACATCGAGCCTGACTGACTGAAGCGATTGTCCTGCTGACCGCCGTCATTCCCATAGCCGCCCCCAGCACCCATGCCAGCAGACGAGGCGTCATCGCCGTACCCGCCACTGGCATACGGCATACTGCTGTAGCCACCGCGATTGCTGCCGCCCTCTGCTAATGAAAAAGACAAAACAATCAACAAAACATCATTTCACAAAATAGCTGATTTGAACCACTAACTCAAAAGATGAGTTACCTTTGAAGCTGCCCTGTCCATCGTAGCCTCGATTGTCGTTTCTGTTTGCTCCGCCGCGACCCGGCCCGTAGCCTCCGCCAGACGTCTGACTGCCACCTCGTGAAACGCCACCAGGCGCCAAACTGCCACCCGAGGGGGTGTTCTGCCATGACGATGAGCCACCCGGGGTGGACTGCAGAAAGAGTTCAATGTAACGATGACCTGAACAGAGAAACACAGAAACGAGACAGTTAGATATCACAGTCTCGATTTCACGAACGTAGTTAAACTTCAGATATATACACAAACAACTTAAAACGTATACAGTTACACGATAACATTTTCTAAATCCATAAGCAGGATTTTATAAAAACAAAGTTAAAACATTTCCTTAGATCACCCGCTGAGTTCACGGTAAAATATCTCTAGAAAGTGTCTGTAAAACACAGCACGAGTATTATCAATCAAGGCACCAGCCGCAACAGAGTAACGTTCGATATGCACAAACAGAAGACCATGCGATTTGCTAACTGTCCCTTTGCCAACGAGTCAATATTCCCTCCGCCAATAGACAAATTTAAAATTTCAAGATGCCAGCGATTTTAATAGCGACATGAAAAGTGCAATGTTTCTGTGCAAGTGGATAAGGTGGTAATTTCTGCAGCATTAAGTTTTTTTTTCAAGTTGAAATGTAAAATACGTGTTAAGGTCAATTCTACTTTTCTAATTCTGCTACGCACAAAATAAATCTTACATTATGAGCAACACTGGAACATATCGTGGGCAAATAAGCGAAAAGCGCGAAAGATTTTCCCGTCATTCTGTAAAACGTGCCTTCTATAGGAAACTTGTTGCGTGCTTCGTATACAAGTTCAATACCAAACTAAATGAATTGAAATTCCTAGCGTCCC
>OFHS01001806.1:0-24864 GCA_900245855.1 Calvadosia cruxmelitensis
CACCCCCCCCCCCCCCCCCCCCCCAGGTTGGGAAGTTTTAATGTGTTGTCATGACACGAAGATGAGTGAAAAAAATTATGCTTTCAGAAGTGCTTACTAGCAAACAATAATTAACAAGCCCCAAAGTCGGAAAATACAGCCCCTTTTTGTTAGGAATTTTTCAGAAAGAGCTAGAATGAATTCAGCATTAGTTCCCTCTGAGATTTACAAACTTGTATTTTTCATGAATGTTACCTTCGAGTTTTATCGGTTCTAAATGTCAATTTACTCCTCTCTTAATAATTGGAATATGCAAATTAGATACGTGACCGTTACGGTTATTTTAATGGTTGACTTACTGGAGTTTGAGTAACTTACGTAATTGAACCGGCTACTATAAAAAAGTAAAGGCACAGTTATGCACGCCTGTCAGGCAAGCAGTTTAATGGCCAGCGTCTGAATTTCTCGACCTTCGAACTGTCAGACCAAGTCAGCGCTAGTACATTGTGCATAAACGTGTTTACTGCGTAAAATAATTTTGAATTACGTCTAACTTAAGGAACCTGTCTATGTCTGATTTGAAACCGCCAGTTAAGTTCTCGTGCTTTAGGAATTATTGACTCTGATTGGTCCAGCGATCACATGTTCTCCTCGTGACCAATTAATAATGTTTATTAAGAGTCGGATATACATAAACAGCTATCCGTGCATGGACACCTTTTTTCTAATCGGTAACATGTCGTGTTGTGAGGTGAGGCTTGATTCCCTTCGCGTCATCTGGCCATAGTTGAACAGGGGAGATATGCATAAAACTACGTTAGCTTAGACAGCCTTGTTGCATGCTGTAAGTGGATAAGTGGATTCAGGTTTCTTATTGGCAGTATAGCGTAACCCCATTAACATCACTTCAGTAAATATCACGACCCTCTTAGTAGCTTTTCAGCTTGAGCACAAAGCTCTGTCGTGATGAAATATTTAACCAGCTTAATTTGATCACTACTTGCTTAACCCTTGTCCTGCTATTAACGTGTATACACATTTTCAAAACAAGTCAAAAGTAGCAACATATTACCAATCAGATAGTTTGTCCCTGGTGATCAACCAATCAGCAATCGATAAAGCAACTTCCAGTTTTCATTTAACTAGTTTTATGAACAGGACAAGGGTTAATGTCATGATTTGTATCTGAAAAGCCACAGTGATATTAAATTGGTTGCCCTGTGGTGTACATGCCTAATCATAAGTAGTGTACAGACATCAAATGATATAACTTCTCACTCTTTGAAGGCGCAGTTTGAACAAGATGCCTCCATAATCAGTCGATCCATCTGGTTCACTTTGGGCTGAAGGTTGGAGACGGCCCTAAAAAGAGGAAATGTCCGTCATAATTAAAAATGTTGTCGAACTTTAATTCATGAGGGTAACGCGCTAAACGTTAATAAACCTGTGAACTGATGATGATTGTACTAGTAGTACAATGTACTACATAACACGAGACATTAAGCCCTTTGCCGCAATGGGCAACAACATTGTCATAGCTGCGTATTCTGCGTGGATCTGGACCCAGCACCATGGGAAAGAAAGCTAACGAAATAAGAAAGAAGTTGATAGCAGGATACGGCGAGAGCAGATCGCGTGCATTCCTGAAACAACGTATTGGCATCGCCATTCAACGACGAATTGCCGCGTCTGTGGGGTACATTCCAGAGCTCTGAAGAATTGAATGAGATTTTTAATATTAGGTTTTTACGTAGTTATAATTTTAGCATGTTAATTAGTATTTAGTTTCAATATGTATATAGGTTTTTATTCGAATCATAATATTCATTTTAATTGCTGTAAGGCTGAAGCTAAGGATCATGCAACTCGACAACGAATCGGTCGAATAAAAAGTAGCAACGTGCACAGTATGATCATGTTTACAGCGCTTTTTGACTCGCGCATGGATATGTTCTTCTTCTTTCGATAAATGTCTTATCGTAGATGGTCAAAAGTAAAGGAAACATGTTAAAAAAGAAATAGATGGAAAGTAAGATACTCCACTAAAACTGTATAAAGTCGATTAATCTGTGGAGAAAATTGCGAAATTTCCAATCATAAATTCATGTCACATATGCCTCGTGGATAACCATCGTTTGTCTTTATAGCGTGGATCAATGGAGTGCCACTTCTTGCAGCTTGATCTTCCTATACTATTCAAAATAATAAACGGCAAAGCAGACAGAAGGTTCGAAGTGGCGTGTATCCCATCTTAACCGTTGTGTTCAGTCACGATCAGCTACTGTCAATGGCCAGATTATGGCTAGCGCACATCCCCAATCAATACATCACCCGATCATGCAAATCAATTAATCAAGCATGCAAGCACTCAATCATTCACTTCATCAAGCAATAGCCAGCACTGTTGCTTACCGTAAGCTGGCGTCTGGTACATTTCCTGCAGTAAAAATGACCTTTTGCGTGAAATTACAAAGTCTGTTATCTGATGCTCCGAAAATGATGAACTCGTATTCGATGTCGGCAAGAAACATAGATGCTTCGATAGTAATTGTGTCCAAGCTCGATGGGGTAAGGTCCTGTCCAGATGGAAATGGTCTGGGATCTGTATGGTTGCAAGTTTGACCGTCATAAGCAAACTGTGGCAGCAATGCTCTAGCGGCCTGAGCGGCAGCAAAGTCAGCAGGGTTTGATACCCTCCGACAGAAAAAGGAAAGAATCAGGTCTGTCGAATTAACGTAACCTGTGTCTGCATCATATGAAGATGAGCCATCGATTTTCACTGTCGCTGGAGTTGGTGAACCATCAGATGCCGTCGTATTAAAGGGCGTCTTTCTTTTTATTCCACCAGAAATTTGACAAACGAGTGGCGCCTTAAAGATTTCTATGAAGGAAGGGTGATCGGTGATTCTTGCTCCGCACGTCTGTCTCAGATCGACTCTGTATAGGCCATCGTCCAATGACTTCGCAGTTACCTTCAGAGATGGAACCACCTTGGTCTCGCTCACTGTCTTCAGGTAATGAAACGTTTTGTTCATATGCGCTTTATAGAATTTCCAATGGTCATAGACGCATCCGTGGGGTGGACAATCAACATTGCTTCCAGGCACGTTGCTTACCAAAATGTCGTAGCTTTGACTATGGCTCATTTCTGCAGGAGATTCTTCGATGTAACTACTTGAAATTGCAATTTGCTGCACGGAACATTGCTCAACAACTAAAGTGAAATTCTTTTCGAATGTCGAGATGGAGTTGTATGCATACATGGATATGTTCAGACTCTCTTCGTTGTCCATGCGACGCGAGAAAGCAACAGTGTCTGGAAATACTTCATTGATATGCGACACCGTTTCCACATCACCAGAAGCCCATGTGAACTCATAAGTGACGAATGAACCAAAGTCCATCGTAATGATAAATGTGGCTACAATGCTTGTTGATATGTACATTGTGTTGTCCAATGAAATGGGGGGATTAGAAATCAACTTAGGATTTGTTATTGGGCAAGCAACCTCAAGAGGAATGCACACTGCTTGGAAATTGGTTCCGACGAAACTTGTGACGTCAGCACAAAATGACAAGCGGGCACACTGACTGAACCTACAAGCAACGAACAACAACAACCATATCAGCCGCACATCTCATTGATTAAAGTCCTGCAGTTAAATCCGATTGAAAACAATCCGATTTAGGTGATATTTCAAACAACACCAATCACGCTTTTAATGCGCCTTTCTTTGTAAATGTATCTGCTTAACACGATATACTGTACTTCTAAAATGTCTAGTAAACGCAAGACGTCTTTATGGCGTCTCACGACGTTTCCACGACATCTCTTACGTCAAGGGTACGTCAGAAGGACGCCATACATTTACAGAATGACGAGGTCACTTGATATGCAATCCTATTTGACTTGTTTATAGACGGTCCTCTACATGAAGTTGGCGCCCTCTTCCTCTTAATGCACCTACTACATAAACTACGCCATAAATCAGGTCAGACGCCCGTCATGATCACTTACGTGTGATTAAAATAGTTGTTATGCGTTCCGCTGCCAGGATCGATGATGAACCTGTCCTCCGTTGGACTTCCATCGCCATAGTCAACAACGATCGTAATATTCGATCCACCTTCAATAATCAGATTGAATGAGTATTCAATGTTCTGCACAACAATGATCTTCGTATCACTTGGATTTGGTTTGTCGATAACAACGGAGACGATTTTGCGATGGACGCCAAATTTCACAATGGCTTCGCCGTCATTGATTAGGTTGAAGGTAGTAACTTTCAAGTCATAATGCCCTGAAACATATGACAATCGACGATAATTATGCCGCCATTTTCACAAGCTACCATTTTGGAAAAAGCAAGTGCATTATGGGGAGGTTAATGTCTCTGATTTCGGAATACGGAGAAAGTTGGATTTGATACTGATGCTGATTTCTTCGAGCTGAGCTACTTTCCTTAAAACATATGATTCTCGTTAACATTATGGGTCAGAAACCCAGTTTCTTCGCTGCTTCAGGCACTCAACATGCCCCACAATGCAGTGGTTTCCTATAATGGTAGCTCGTGAAAAAGGTCTATTCATGCAAAGAAAATAACAACAAAACATACATAAAACAACGCACAAAATGCAAGTCAAAGAATGCATCAAAGCACAGGCAGTTGCCTACGGCTCATATTTTTATTGCTCACTTTTTATGTTTCAGTAAGCATCCAGCATGTTTGGATCGGAGCATAATAAAAAGTGAACTGCTTTACATTTCGGAGCTATGCGCAAACCACTATTACGGAATTTTTCAGCCACGATGATAACTTTGTTTGTATATGTTTGTAATTCAGCTCCATAATTTACAGGGGAGGAGTTCATTTTGCTTCAACTTCCTTTCAAGAAATACAGTCAAACTTGTATTAGCGGCCACTTCTATAGAGCCGTCACCTGTGCATAAAGGCCATTCTTCGTAACACCAAAATTACACTTTCTACAGAAATCAACCTAGACATAAAGGCCACTTGTATATGTTTGTAATTCAGCTCCATAATTTACAGGGGAGGAGTTCATTTTGCTTCAACTTCCTTTCAAGAAATACAGTCAAACCTGTATTAGCGGCCACTTCTATAGAGCAGTCACCTGTACATAAAGGCTATTCTTCGTAACACAAAAATTACACTTTCTATAGAAATCAACCTAGACATAAGGGCCACTTGTCTATAAACGTCATTTTTCTCAGGTCTTAAAGGTGAACATTATAGACAAGTTTACTTTATCTTGAATATGTTATCGCATTTTTAGACAATGTGTGACATGTGATGGCGGATGTGAGCTTTAAGAAGTCCAAAAAAAGACTCTCAAAAACCGTTTTGAATGGCTGCTCAGGTGTACCGGTGTAGCCCCTTCGGGCAGATTGTGGAAAGAGCAATGCAAGACGACGGAGTCTCCCGTTCCTGCTTGTGCGCATGCGCATAGCCCAAGCGCATATACGTTGCAGAAACTAGATACATTTTATGTTTCCTTTGTAATTCTAATTAGTGTTGAATTTTGCAGCATATCCAAGCCCATTAAACCATATTGGTCTCCTCTTAAGAACAGCATTTCTCATTTCAAGGAATAGTATTCCTGAATCTAGTAAATCAAAGCACGTTGGAAGCCAAAATTACTAAGCCAAATATGATGAATATTGCAATTGTTCTTCCAAATACCTCAATTCTAATAAAATTAATACGTGAAATAAGAAAACAATTCTTGTCTAGAAAATATTTTTCCAGTGTACGCCTAACCATTTCTGCTCATTTTTGCTACAGTAAACGTTTTCAAGATCAACCAGGTTTTTATCCAGCAAGCCGGTGCTGCAGGGGTCTCAATGGCGTTGGTTTTAGAAATAATTTCATCTCTATGAGTTAACCTTTACCTTAGTCATTTTGATTTATAAATTATTTGATAAAAATTGTTATACAAAACTGAACCGAAAAAACTACAGCGAACTACTGTTTTTAATGTCCTATTTATAAACCAAGAATTCCCCCTAGCTTGTCTACTCCGGAGAATATTTCGAGAATATTGATTTCATTGCATTACCGTAGGCATTAGGTTGGAGGCTGTTTTGCACTTACCAAGCGTCATTGGTGAAAACACTTGAAACGAGCTGCTAGTTTCTTGATGAAGAACAGAGCTCCCTTCGTACATGATCTCATAGATGTAAGTGATTGACGTTCCGTTTGTTGTTGAAATGGAAATGCTAAGAGGTTGAGATATTTCGTAGCCATCTGTTGTGTAGACTGAAGGATGTGTAATAGCAGTGCCAGATATTCGAGCCTGGAATTAGTGAAATTCACAATTGATAACAAAACAACACTTCAAAATAAATTGTTCTCGTTTAAGAACAAAATTTCTCATATCAAGGAATATTTATTCTTAACATTCTTAGATTTGGTTTAGTAGTTTGTGGCTTACATCGTATAGAAGTATTTTTGTACTAGATTTAAGAATTATAAGAAATGAGAAGTTTTAGTCTTAAAATTAGAGTCATTTTTAAGACAAAGTTCTCATTTAAGGAATACGTTGTTAAATCTAATGAAATAACACTCGTCCACGATGTAGGCCACAAAGTACTAAGCCAAGTATAAATATTGCTATTGTTCTTCCACAGATCAAATTTTATTCTAAGAAAATTGATACTTGAAACAAGAAAAAATTCTTTTCTAGAAAATGATTTTTCAGTGAAGATGCTGGTCTACATCAAAATGCACATGCAACCGAATTTCATGAATAAAATCTTCTTGGAGCTCGTACGAGGATATCTCACTTGAATCTATAGTTAAATTACAAATAAATAAATAAATAAGTAAATGAATAAATCAATCAATCAATCAATCAATCAATCAATCAATCAATCAATCAATCCATCAATTAATAAGTCAATCAATAAATAAATAAATAAAAATACAAGCTATTATAGCATGCGAATACACACTAAAAACAATTAACAGATTTAATTTTTGGAATTGTTGTTTGATGATCTTAAGAAGTTGATGGACTTGTTTTCTTTATTTTCCAAGCAGGGCTTTGAAAAATCGTTGGAGGAACAGCATCGTATGGTCAGATTGTAGTATTTGATTACGATTCGGTGGATGTTCAGCAGCGTTGAGACACTTTGACAGCTATGTATGGACCATACACTGCAAACAAGTTGTTCCCATTTTAAGAACAAAACATCTCACTTGAAGCAATACTAATTCTTTAATCTAGCAAGCAAATACTTGTCCACAAAGCAAGCAAACATTTTCTAAGCCAAGTATCAATATGGCCATTTTTCTTCTACACACCAAGTCTTGTTCCAAGATATTTGATAATTGAAACAAAAAAAACAATCTTGTCTAGAAACTGTTTTTTCAGTGTAGTGACAATTGTCATTCGCAGAAATCAAAACAATCGAATGCACTCAAAGCAAAGCTAGATCACAAATGTTAATTCATTCAACACATTAAATAAAATGGATTAAATAAAATTAAATAACCTAACATTCCGCTCGCTAATCAAGTTAGAAATCTCGTTCAGACTATCAGAAACTAGATTACAACAAAATGTATTAATCATCAAGGGTTATCTCAGTAAACGCAAGACTCAATACGACGTTGCCAAGACGTCTTTTATGTCAATAAGACGTGATAAATACGTCTTACGTTCACTGGGACAAAATGCAATGAAACAAAAGTGGATTACGTTAAATGTATTCTACTGTATGTAATTTCAACCCAACTTCGTGAATATCTATTACGATAAAATTTATCTACAAATTATTCTATAAAAATCATATAAACTACAGCTTTAAACGTCATATTAACAGATTAAAATGGTATTGATAGCGGTTCCCGTTTGGATGGATCTAGTTAGTTAATCCCATTTGGAAAATCAGAAGAATTAAATCCATATTAAGTCTTTATAGGTTCATCACACAACAACTGCAATCGTAACTATAATTATGATCATTTTCTATCCATTAAAGCAAATATAACTGGTTTTCTTCCGATCCTCTAAATGCCGCTCTTCCGATCCTCTAAATGTCTAATTTATTCTAGACGAAAATATGATAGCCAGTTTAGAATTAAGCTATGCATGTAAGGCATTCAGCTCACCTGGATCGGAATGCGTCGAATGATTGACACCTCGTTCACTTGATTGACAAGCGTCGCGTTGAAATTGGCAAAACCATGTACAGGAAACGTTAGGATTGGGTCAACGAAGGCAGGAGCAGAGATAGCAGGTCGTAACAGCATTCTCCGTGTTCCTACAGCCCCAGCCCGAGGCGGCTGTATATAGCCTACCTGGGCAAGTGTACCAGCGTATTTTAGACCTTTGATCGGGTCGGATTCGAAATATATTTGGCCTTCGCTTTCAAAGAAAAGGAAAGCGATGCTATCTCCTTTCATCAGAGTAAAATCTTGTTTGTGAACGCTGATAGTTGAAAGACCGAGCTCCTCGAGTAGGACGATGTATTCTAAAAGTGTCATCAAGAAAAACGATTACAAGATGACGCAGGAGAGGCAACACACAGCTTTTAAGCCAAGTGATCTTGGGTTTTCCATATCATATTCAATATTGTACACTCTGAAAATGTCAGGTTGCCAAGTATAGCATCTTATAGTCTAAGAAGGTTTAGATCTGCTACGAACGACATTCTGCGACAAGATTATCTCGCCATGGACTGGAACCGAGTTGTAACTCGTCACAAAACTCATGAGCGGTTAGAAAAGTCTTCTGCCATCAAAATGGCGCATTGTGATGAGTTGGCATGTGCTGATGATCTTTCGTAGAGGATGTTATCCGTGAAGATCAGTTTGCAGTTTCCTTAGAATTGTTCAAGAGGGGATGTTTTCTCATTGGGATTTTAAGCTGGAGATTTATTCCGACATGCTACATAGTTGTTGCGCTCGCCAACACGCTTATCAGATATCTCCAAAATCTTGTTGTAAGTGTAGGAACTGCGATCACCTTTGCAGGTTTTCTAGATGGTTTTCTGCGCTTGCGTGGATTATGAAACTCGTCACAGAATGTCTTTCATCGCAGATATAAACCTCTCTGCTGTAGAACTAGCTAATGTATACCACTGAAGTCAAACTCATGGCTGTTCACGTTGAAGAACACCCGCCATCATTTCTTTTATTATCGCGTTATTACAAAATGGAATAGTTTACCTGATGATTTTGTGTTAACTAAACATTTGTATCTATTTAAAAAGAAACTCACGTCGATTAATTTACTAGACCTATAAACTTATAAACCATGTAGTATAAATGAATGACGACATGCCTTATATACGAGTATTGTATTAATATTAAATACATACAAGATTTATCAACACTTACAAATTACTTATTGACATAGATATTTAGTAAATTTTAATTGTTTTGCAATTAAATACTTTNTTTCATTTTCCCCTATCCAGTTGGTCTGCCTACGCGACTAAACGCCCTCCTTGTAATATCACGTATAGGATGATTCTAGAGCTGGAATGCTTAGACTGCTTAGTAGGATTGTCACTTATTGTTGAATCTGTAGAATCATGTTTACAAGAAGCGATGGTTGTTAAATGAAAGCGATGGATGATACTTTCTTACGGATTAATAAAATTGTTGATCTATAATTAAAACAGTTACGTCCCTTTGTGACGCCGATCAGTGGTGGATTAAACATCTACAATTACAGGGATATTCGGGCTACCTGCAACGACTGTCCTTAGTGGAGTAGTATCCGTGTCGTAGGGAAGGCTGCTTCTGAAATCTGCATAACCGGTTGATGATGATGATGATGATGATGATGATGATGATGAAACTCCCATAAGATCTTGCGTGGTATTACATGTTGTTGCACACTCTCGATCTACCATGCAGTAGTGCTTCATGCCGCATAGGGCTCGCGTGACCTGTCAGGAAAAAAGCAAAATGAATGAATAAAATACTTGCAGACAGAATATTGCAAAAAATATTGTTCCCAGTTTATGATGCTTATTTCAGACAATATTGTTCTTAAATCTAATAAACAAATACTTGTCCGCGCTGTAAGCCACAGACTACTGTTAAAGCAAGTATGAATATTGCCACTGTTCTTCCACAGACGACATTCTAAGAAATTGATACGTGAAACAAGAAAGAATTCTTGTCTAGAAAATATTTTTTTTCAGTGCAATAACTCATAAATGATTGGCAGTATATACGTTATAACACGGCGGCATTGATTTAAAATTGGTTTCTTGGATCACTGATTGGTTAATTGATTTGTATATTAGATATAGATGTTGATGCTGAAGGAGAAATTCAAACAGCTTAGACAATAATTGTTACTTGCTTATAATTACGGCTAAATACGACCGTGACTTATGGCGTAGTTTATGTAGTAAGTGCATTTAGAGGAAGAGGGGCGGCCTCATCTTCATGCAAAGGACCGTCTTTACATATATTATTATTATTATTATTATTGTGTCACGTTGTTCATGTCTCAGTATAAGTATCCAGGGTGACTGTGTCATGGGACAGAACACGGAAAACCGTATGATATTTCTTAAATACAGTTAGCCAGAGGTTAACGCTTGTTTTAAAATGCATAGTGCATGAACATATACCGGACTGCGTGCCACATGGGGCCTTATTCATGGACCGGGATTAAACGTCTAGTCTGGAAAAAATTGCAAAAATCTGTACTATGTGGGACTTCAGATTTAGTCTCGGACTACGCTTTAATCCCGGTCCGTTAATAAGGTCCCTGAAGAAGAGACCCCTCCCTGGGCTTTCTCTGTACTAGACATTTGCATTTGGCAAATCTCGACCAGGTGGTCCCCAAAGAAGGTACGTGACTGAGGTGTCTCCCTTGGCGTGTCCCTGGCCTTCCTATCCTCTCGTTCAATTTGATCCATCTTACTTAGGGGCCTTATTCATGGACTTGCACTAAAGCGTAGTCCGAGACTAAACAGTTAGTCTGGACTAAATTGCGAAAATCTGTATACATGGGACTTGAGATTTAGTCTCAGACTACGCTTTGGTGCCGGTCCGTTGATAAGGTCCATGTTGTCGTGAACGCTTACGATGTGCCCTGCTCATCCTTACTCGTGTTTGCATTACTCATGTTTCATGTCTCACTATGCACCCAAAGTCTTATATAAAGGTATATTATATGGAACAATTGTCTATTTCATTTATAAAACGACTAGATTGTAACTTCATAAGGGTCATCGAAATCTGATGGATGTCAATTTCTCCCTTAATGACGTCAGCAAATAACTGCACAATATGTACAAGAAAGTTATCAAAGTTTAACTTTTAAATATATAAACAAAGCTGGGGTGATGCAAGAAACCATAAAAACTGTTCTGTCAAATAATATGATTCGGTGCAACTGGCAACAGCCATCATGGCGATAACTGTAGGCCTGAAAAGAGTTCACTTTTGCTCTATAAAATCACTTTCTCTTGAACATGAACAGTTGTAGCATAGTTAATTATTCATAACCTCTATCTCGTGTCACTTAGCCTCCTATATGACTCTATTGTTTCCGTTTGTCGTATATAGTTATCGTGTGAGAGAGAGAGTTAACCAGGGAGATAATATATTACGCATCTTATTACCAGGCCACGTATCGATCGACCACTTCATTTTGTTACACATTCGCAAATGCACAAAAAATAAACATTGGAATACGAACACGATAATTAGCCAATCAGCAACAAGAAAGGATTCGAATTGTGATTTTTTCGTTCTATGAATGTAACCATGCCTTTCTCTCGTTTTCTCTACTACAACTTTTTGTGTGCCTCTGGATTTGTTTTGAAAGTAATAAAAAGTGATCCTTGAAGAAAGATACCAAACTGAAGACGATTCGAAATGATGTGGATCCCTATTAATAACGAGACATTAAAATGTAAGTTATTGTTATATATTCATAATTACGCAAATTAATTTAAACGTCACTCTGCCTGCATATCCGCAATTGTTACTCGTTTTTATCCACGTGCTCTGTCTAAATCTATTCAATTGAGCTTGGGCTTGTTGCCGCTCGCAAACGCAATCCTGTGTCTCCTCGATGTCGCCATTCTCTCGAACATAACAGTTATTAATTATGTAAATATTTGCTATCAAATGAACCACAGACAACAAATTGATCCTCGTCAAATTCCTGGTACAGTACAACCTGTACTAGCGGCCACCTCTATAGAGCAGTCACCTGTGTATAAAGGACACTCTTCATAACCCCAAAATGACTCTTTCTGTAGAAATCAACCTGGACAGAAAGGTCACCTGTCTATAAAGGTGACTTTCGTCAGGTCACAAAGGTGACCATTATATACAGCTTTCACTTTATCATTTTTCAATTGATTTCACAAGGCATCGGGAGCAAGAATGTCTCTGTTCATTTAGTCTCTCATTGAGTTTGACCTCGAGGTGATGTCGTATTCAAAATGCTTCCAATCGAAATGTGCTTCTCACTCCTGTTTTATTTTCAGTCCTTCTCCGCAGCACCGTCACATATAATACTAATGATATCATTTTGATTAATTAGTTAATTACACAGCTCTACCGTTGGGCATTTGACAGTTGATACTCACAAGTAATGACACGTAACCAACGGCTGCTACGTTCGCATCGAAAGAGATTATATGGGAATCGTGTTCCATTTCGATCTCCTCCATGAATACAACATAATCAGCCACTTCATTTACATCGCCAGGTTGCAAGTCTGACAACGGGATGTTTGCCTTATGCAAGACGGTATCTGAAGATGGACAAAAAAACACACAAGTACAACATCCGCACATTAACAAATATTTTCTAGACAAGAATTGTTTTCTTGTTTCAAGTAAAAACTTTCTTGGAATAAGATTTGGTCTGCAGAAGAACAATTGCACTATTCATATTTGGCTTAGAAATTTATGGCTTACAGCATGGACAAACATTTTCTTACTAGGTCTTAAGAATAATATTCCTTGATATGAGAAATGTTGTCCTTAAAATAGGAACAATATTTTGTAGTGCGCTAATTTCGCATTTATCGTGTTTTGTATGTTAACTTACGTTTAGTATTTACCTTACGCTTCGCATTGCCTTACGCTTCGCATTGTACCTTGCTTCGTATTTTGGACCTGACGTTTTGCATTACGTTTCGCATTTTACGTTACGCTTTGCATTACCTTACGCTTCGCAATTACACAGGGCAGTGTACGTAGTGATAGGTTGTTACTTTAGTGCGGTTGACTTGCATGATAGCTTGGTGTACATGGACTATCCTGGATGCAATTGATTGCCCACCCTCCCACTCCTTTATTAATTGTAGTGCAATCCTTCCACTGCTTATCAGTGTAACTGGTGCTTGGTTGTGGGACAGGTTCCACAGCTTCGCCACCTAATGATCGCGTCCTAGCATTGGCAACCGTTTACGATAGGATAACTCTCACCAACCAAGCACCTAAGCGAAATACTCTCACCAATGGCGATGAGTTTAACTGTAGTATATATTACTTGAAATGAGAATTATTATTTGCATTGAAAACAATATTTAAAGTATATAGCGCCTTAAATCTAGTACAAAATACTTTTCTACACTGTAAGCCACAAATTACTAAGTCAAAAATATATGCTCTCATTGTTCGCTTCACATCAAGTCTCATTTTAAGTAAGTTGATACTCAAAACAGGAAAACAGTTTTTGGCAAGAAAGTATATCTTTTATTGTATAATTTTGATTACTAGTTACTAACTTCATTTGTATTCAAATTTACAAAAATTCTTATTTCGCAATATTATAATTTTTCTACATTAAAACTGCTACATTTGTTCGACAAATTGACTCTTCTTTTCAATCTCTTTCTTCCCTTTATCCAAGCATCTCTCTTCGTCTCAATTTATGATCTAATTCTTGCATCAGCCCGTATTTGCATTTCTGACAGTCTGTTGTCTGGGAGTGACAGATGCAATTTGTTGGCCATAAGAATGAGAGACAAAGGAGGATCACAGCAAGCACCAATGTGCAAGTTTTAGTGTTATTTTGTTTCGTTAATATGAAAAACGTAACAGTCTAACAGCATTGGACTCCAAATGAACTTCGATTTCAGCTTTGATTTTGATGTTGATTTTGATATATTGTTGTCATCAATAAAAGAATAATGACAGGCGAATACAGGTAAGATATCTTACACTTACGTACAGCCTAAAATAATTTACAGTGAGTGCTAAGGTCTACTTTTTCTAACTGACTTTTGAAACTATAGATTGAGGTGGCTGCTGCACAGTTTTCAGGTAAACTGTTCCAAAGCGGAATGACACGGAAACAAAATGAATACATTGAAGAATTGTTATTGTACAGAAATCTAGATTGTAGCAGAAGGGAATGTCCTCTTAAATGATACTTTGATTTGCCAAAAACGAAAGGTTTGTCTTTGGGGACATCCAAAAGATTGTTCAAAACTTTATATAACATAAACAAGTCAAATGTAATTCGACGGAGTTCAGTGAATCAAGATTGAGCGTTTGCAGACGATCTTTGTAGGATTTGAACGGGATTTGCGCAATGATGCAGAGCCGCTTGGTTAAACGTCGTTGAAATTTTTCTACAGCAAATAGTTGATAATTGTTGTTGTTGTTGTTTTTGAGCTTTGAGCTTGAATTATTTGTCAAACGTATGTAAGTATAATTGACAGGCAAACACAGGAAAGTAATAATACTTATACTGTACTTGCAGTCTAATGACATTTGCAAAACTTAGATAAATTAATGTCATGTATACGACAAATACAAAGAGTCTGCGGTAATTAGGATTTTGGATGCAAAATAATGTAGTTCAACTTCCGCAATACCATGCATCATTTTAAACATTATACATATGTCAAACTTAATACGATGAAGTTCAAGAAATTGAATCTCAGGAAACGTGTTGTTGTTATTGTTGTGTAGTAGCCTCGTATTCATGTAATATCTCTTTCCCATGCAACCTCTATTTCATGTAAATTTTCCTATATAAGCAAATGTCACATTTACTCATTTAATAGCTCTCGGCTCTCAATTGAATCACTCGTACGTTTTTCTCTTGCTGTCTTGTTCAAGTCGATAATATGATTGTAAGGTTGTTAATTCACGGAGTCGAACATGAACACTTCTACAAATGGTGACACCACTGCTACAAACTACACTACCGGCAACACGGAGAGCTCTTCCACCGTCGCTTCTACAACCGACGTTATGAAAGTCACGCAGCAGATAAAACTGTCGCCGTTCTTGCGTTTACATATCTTGTTCTGGTTCCAGCAGCTTGACTGCATTATCGATTTACGCCGTATTACCACGGAACTGACTCGCTTCGTACACGTCGTTCCCGAGCTACCGACTGGCGTTAGACCTCTCGTCGTCACACCAGACCTATTCACCGCAGCAATCCGTACATGCCCATCAAAGGCAAGGTCATAGCGATGTTCCAGAAGACGGATCACCAGCGTCTATGAGGATGCTCAGGGCAATATCTCACTGGATGGACCTCAAGCCTTCAATTTGCGCATTGAACATCATTCAGCTTCTATCAGAGTCAGGTATTACGCATATGGATAATTAGTTAACCATAATTTGCAACACGCAGACAATGATGTTTACCTGCAATTGGTCCACTGTAGTTCCAGGACAGAGGGGGCCCAAATCCTTCGTAATCTATCAGGAAGTACGTCACATTGGCAGAGGAGCCGGTGAACATGGCCAGCGGGTTGTTAAAAGGAACGCCCGTCTCGATCACTCTCATGTCATCGTACAATAACGAGGCATCGATTTTCCCCATCACTGTGACCCGCTTTGAGAATGTTTGTGGCAGAGATTTTCCGTTGTCAGCTGTTATCGTTAAGGTAAAAATGCCAGGCGAGGCATAGTTGAAGTTTGCTGCACCCGAGACAGTTTGAGTTGCAGTGCCGTCTCCAAAGTCATAGGTATACATCAAAGTTGGATAGTCACCTGTCAGAAACAAATAAACATTTGATTGAGGATGCCTTCGCTTAACTCTACAGCTGCGACAACATAATTAAAACAAAATGTAGCCTACTTACATAACTATTCGTAACCTCTTTCCCATGTCAGTTAGCCTCATATATATTAATCCTTAATATTCCCATTGCCGTTTGGCTTTGAGAGAGAGAATACGTGTCTTCATTAAATAGATAGAATAACTGCACAAAAGAATACACGAGTATAGAAGGCAACTCACTTGCACAAACCGGGCTCACATACACCATAAGGCTTTTAAGGAAGAGATGGGTTAATAAATACGGTAAATATAAATGTAAATCCACATAAATATGCTTGGCTGTTTTGGATTGAATACATCCTGGTATCTCCGTCATTTCATACCTTTAAGCATCATTTCAATATTATTGACCTTCATTCGTACACTTTTAAGAAGAAGACATAATTTTAATAATTACACAGCCATGGAAACTTTTGCTATCCCTTACAGACAAAATAGCTATCGTGGCTGGTTTAGACCTGCAAAAATCCGTTGGCAAAACAGTTAACCAGACATTGCCAATGCCACGATGTTGTAGCTGCACGGAAACAACTTGAGCTCCAATTTTTTTCCAGTTGATAACTAACGATGCTCCATGATGGACAGAGAAGAAGGCCACTCAAAAGGAGGTGTCTTGGTCTTATTAAGGAATGGCATTGTTGTACAGAGAGCAGAAGAGCTCGAGTCGGACTGCGAAGTACAGTAATACTATGGTGTAAGGTGCGCAACTACAAAGAAGTAAATCCTTTATGTTGGTGCATATTACAGACCACATGAGAATGATGAAAACTGCCTGGAAGAACTCGCTAAATCAGTGGAGATGATAAACAGTGCGTACAGTGCGTGATCTTAGCAGGGGATTTCAATCTCCTTGGTTGGGACTGCAAGAAAAAGCTGATAAGTCATGCTGCCACTATCCTGCACTTTATTGTAAGTTTGATAACTTATTAAAGACTTTTAGATGACCCAAATTAACAAGATCCCACCAAAAGCTTGAGAATACGAACTTGATATGCACTAACATCATTAACATGCCCACAAAATTCAACGATGTTGAGGTGATTGCAGGTGTGTCGAATCATGATATTCCCCTCTTAGACTTTGATGTCAGAGAAGTGATGTGCCTGTAGAAGCCTTGAATAAACCTTAATGTACAAACGCGCACAGTGGTGCATATGGCTGCAGAACTAGAAGATGTCAGGCTATAGCCATCGAAAGTGTAGGAAATGTGACTTCTGCGGATGGATTCTGGAAAACGTTCAAAGGTATAATCATAGAATGCTCTGAGATATAATATATACTTGAAAGCTGCCATATATCGCACACGAAATTGCAAGGATGACAACAAAGAGAAAGATACTGTTCAGGAACAAGAAAAATGCCATTACTTAAATTACTTAGTATAACTAGTCCGTCTCCATTAGCCGATTGTTTGTGTTACGAAACCACTTGCACTTTACAAACATTTGCGTAGCGAGGCCACGTTTATTAAGTCACTAATGCTGTTTCCAGAGCATGTGTTTTTAGATCATCAATGTTGCGAGAGCACTCATTATACAAGACCATTTATGGTACACGGAAACCTGCATTCAGCGACCACCTGTGTTACGAAATCTTCTGTAGAAACTTCTAATGCGAGGCCACCTGCGTTGAGCGACCACCTTTATAGGGGATCACCTGTGTTTTAAGACCATTGCTGTCACGAGCAAACCTGCGTTACGCAACCACCTCCGTGCCATATTATATGCATTTTAAGACAAAGTGTAACATGAGGCCACCTGAGTTAGGAGAACATCTGCATTTTAAAATAGCTTGAAGCACGAGGCAACTTAAAATAAGGAACCAGTGATGTTACGTAACCATCTATTTTGTGAATCACCATTAGCGAGATCTCCTGCGTTTAACGACCAACTGTGTTTGGATATCATATGAATTTTAAGTCCATTTCTATTACGAGGCCACCTGTGTTGAGCGCTTAAGAACATTTCTGTCAAGAGATAACCTGCGCTATAGAGTGTATTGTTTAACCTCCAAGGAATTAGACTGCCTTCTCGGTTGATCTACTAACGCAGATGGCCGCGTAACGCAGGTAGCCTCGTACCACACATTGTCGGGAAGGGAGATGATCTCGCTTGCATGTGGCCGCTAAACGCAGGTTGCCTCTTGACAAATAAAGACAATCTTATACACCATCAGTCACTGAAAACAGGCCTCGTAATAGAAATGGTCTTTAAATACTCCATATGATATCCTAACTACTGTAGCAGCAAACCTGCATGTAATAGCCTTTTTAAAACAGTCATCTTGGTAAAGTTTATTATTTTTAATACAGCTTTGAGTAATGTTTATTTTCGTGTCTACTGCAGTGACTATGCAACATTTCAATATTCAATGCATTCAATTCATTTTCCAGTATTAACAAATCATTAGCAAACAATTCCTGTTTATATCGTTGTTGAAGAAATTGAGCTTCCTATATATTGATAGAATAGTTGAAAGATTTTAACAGATATGATGGTGTGCATATAACTTGGGGAAACCACAGCGTTAATAGCTATAACTGACCTGACGTCACTGATGGTGTAACTGTAAAGATTGTTCCCGAGACGATCAGAGCAGGAATGACGGCCGTCAGCCCGTCGACTCCGTATGTGGCATTGTATTGTCGTGTGAAATATTCACCGTCGCATCCTTCGCTGCCTTCCAAGTCACAATGAAGGTAGGTTTCACATGATAAGCTAGGAGCTAACATCGAGGTGCTTGGGCTGTCTCCACAAAAGCAACTCAAGATATTATCGAAGAAAGCATAATCGTATGGCTTGATCGAATTCATTGATGCCAGTCTGCAGTATGATGTGCATGTCTTTGCTGCGTCATCGTACAACAGAGTTTCATTCAACTCAAATGCTGATTCCATTTCAGACATATCAATGCCGGTCAAACAACCGTCATCCCAGCCTGAAAAGTGGAGAAAATGGTAAACAATCATACAGTCAACCTGTATTAGCGGTCACCTCTGTAGAGCAGCCATCTGTGTATAAAGCCAACTCTTCGTAACCCTAAAATGACACATTCTATAGAAATAAACTTGGACAGAAAGGCCAACTGTCTATAAAGGTCATTTTTCTCAGGTTCAAAAGGTGACCGTTATAGACAGGTTTCATTGCAATATATATGCATAAGTATCAAGATAGAACGACTGTATTAAGACTAAGTATTAAGATAGAAGATGTAAAATATAAGGACTGACAGAGACCAGCTGGCGTAGAACAGCTTGAGAATATTTTTAAATTGTAAATACGACTTTTAAAGTAGTAATTCTAGATAATTTTTAGGTTCTCGTTCACACGATTTTGTGGATAATTGCAATATCTGTCTACTAGCTAATATTACAGTAACTGAAATAAATAAAAGAAATATTTAAGTATGCTTATTTTTGTTCACATAATCGTTGTTAATTCATGGCACTTAGAGAGCCCCCTTCAAGAGCAACGCATGGGGCCATATCCATGGACCGGGACTAAAGCATAATGCAGGACTAAATTTCAAGTACCCTATAAAGATTTTAATAATTTCATCCAGACTCAATGTTTAGTCCCGGGCTACGCTTTATTCCCGGTCCATGAATAAGGCCCCAGGACTACATCTCAAGTCCCATATAAAGATTTTAGTAATTTACTCCAGACCCGATGTCTAGTCCCGGGCTACGCTTCAGTCCCGGGCCAAGAATAAGGCCCCAGGACTAAATCTCAGGTCCCATATAAAGATTTTAGTAACTCCAAACTCGATGTTTAGTCCTGGGCTACGCTTCAGTCCCGGGCCATGAATAAGGCCCCAGGACTAAATTTCAAGTACCATATAAAAATTTTAGTAACTTACTCCAGACTCGATGTCTAGTCCCGCGCTACGCTTTAGTCCCGGTCCATGAATAAGGCCCCAGGACTACATCTAAGGTCCCATATAAAGACTTTCGTAATTTACTCCAGACTCGACGTCTAGTCCCGCGCTACGCTTCAGTCCCGGGCCAAGAAAAAGGCCCCAGGACTAAATCTCAGGTCCCATATAAAGATTTTAGTAATTTACTCCAGATTCGATGTTTAGTCCCGGGTTACGCTACGGATAATAATTATCTGAGGTCATAATTAGCTATTCTCTCTTAGTTTAATGTCTATATACGCTTTATTAGAAAAAATCAACGCTATCGTGTCTTGGTTCTTGCTGTGGTCGCCGAACAATGAAAGTTCAAATTGTTGGCACGGCATGAGAATTCAGATGAGACGATAAACCAGCAAAGTAGGGCTTAGGAATAAAAATCTGGGTTCCTTCTCGCTAATAAAAAAGAAAAACGTCTGTGAAGAAGCCGAGCGACGGAGCAACACCTGCAACTACTTGGTGTCATGGTAACCGAAATTGATCTCAAAGCAAACTAAGAACTGCTTTTAAATTGGGATGAATACCGACACTTGCAAATCTGTCCTTTCAATATTTTGCAGCACGAATGATAATGGTATGGTAATTGCTAAAGTGCTTGCTTCTTGAGTTGCAAAGCAGCACGAAAGAGAATACTCCAATTGCCCCGTAAGTGGTCGAACGCGATCTTTTTTCGTTCGGCCAAATTTGGTCACAAGTTAAAAAGATTGCTTATTGAGTTGCAAGACCGCTCGAGAGAAAATAGTTCATGTGTTCCTTAATTGGGACTCGATTCGTTTTGCGTTGGACGAAATCAGGTCACAACGACGCATGTACTGTAGAGATACTCCCGACCAGCAGTAAATATACTGTCATTTCAATATAGAAAAACAACTTAATGAACACTGATGATTAAGCAAAGAACATTTAAAATGATCTCAGTGAAAGACGACAGCATGATATCTTATGCATTCCAAGCGATTTGTATGGAAATGATTAGGAAAATGAATACGGACTATAATAAAATAAATGTAATTAATGAGAATGATATACAGATCAGACCGATAAGAAATCAAATCTTTCTAATAACAGAAGAGCAGAATAAATATTTGAAGATTCTTACCGCGGATGAATGTGATGATATGGAAGACGCTCGCAACGAAGAGATAACAAATGGAGGCTGTCTTCATCTGGAAGGAACAAGATGGAGAATATTAGTCAAGGAGCGAGTGGAAAGCGAAAGCGCTAATGATTTAGTCAACTCGAGATTTAAGTTCGTCTTACCTTGCTGAATGTCGAGGCAATGCGTTCAGATTATTCGCGTCGCATTGAGAAGTAGTTCTGGAGAGGACACGGTGTTGTACAATAATAGGAACTCATGGGTCTTTTGAAACCCCAAATTCGTCGCAACTCTTCCTCGTGGGAAGGCACCTCAAAGTGGGAAACTTTTGTGCTATCAACGTCTGTCAGTAATGAAGCAGCCTACTGAATAATTAAGTAACATGATAGAGTGAACTGGAGAGCCACTAGCGATGAGATCTGGATCGAGCTAAAAGTCTAAACGTTTGTCAGCGCAGGTGGAAGAGGAAGCTGTCGAGTTGCCATGGAGAGTTTGTCCACTGAGTGTGTGTGCCTCTTGAAGACAGGTGCTTGCATTGTGCTATAGTTTGCAACCCCAGTACACGAATCAACGAGAAATAGATAGAGAAAAAGAATGTTTGGAAATTTGTTCAAAATTAACATGACTAAAAATTCGATAACTTGCCATATTCTTCCGTAGTCCGTTACCGTCCGTTAAGTTCATATTTTAACTTCAGAGGGTTAGCTGATTGAAGCAAATAGTCACACAGTGAATTCCATTATGATGTTCTCTGAAAAAATTAAACGTTCCATTATCACAACATGTGGTCTGTTTTGGATCTTGATGGAAATCATGGCTATATATTTTTCATTATATTATTATATTATCATTTCGTTATATTTTTCATCTCACATTTATAAGGTAAAAATTCTGTACATAATTGTTCGATCCTACGTCGACATAATTGTTCTAGATCTGCTAAAGGGTACTAGAATTTGAGGCCAGCTGTATAAGACTTTGTAAAAGTGCTCACAAATCAGTTACTCTTCTGCGGTCAGTGGAACGTCAACAGTCTTACTGCTTGAAAGGAAAACGGGTTGCGTGTTTGCGGGAAACAGGCATCTCTTTGCAATCGAAACAGAATACAAGGACGAATTCTGCAGATAGCAAACCTGTCAGATGTTTATAAAGTCAGTTGTCGTAGATAAATGAAGTGCTATTTCTGTTTCAAATTGTTCAAATTGTCAAAAAGCAGCTTTTGAGATTCAAATTGTAATGATTTAAACACTGCCTGACAGCTACCTTGGTATAGTGCCAAGCTGCTTTTCCTAGGAAAATGAATTGGCCGTATTTTGCCTTTTAATTCGGATAATATTTTTTTCGTAGAATTTTAAACTAATGCTTTTTAACTTTCCTTGCGTACAATTTGGTATTCTACTGTCTCGTGTTGAATTTCTTTGATTCTTCGGTCAGTGGCTTGGAAAGAGGTTAAAGCCTCGTTTAGGAATTTACTTTTTGAAGGAGCCTACAGTAAGGTTGCCTATTATGGTATTAATAGATTCGCAAACGCCTCTTCTTGTATGTGTATTGAAATTCATCAAGCAAAGAATTCACATGAAGCAGGCTATAACAATAGCACTTACGTTACATGGGCAAACAGGGTAATAGATAACATGACTCAATGTAAAGTATAGCTAATAGTTCAGATATTGGCTCAATTCAGTGTCACTCAGGGCTGTCAACGACGACTGCTCTCGCCGCATTTGCAGCCAAAGAAGCAGAACAAGAAACAATGAAAGTACAAGAGACTGTCAAAGGACTACATACAGTAGCTTCTACTTAGGGCATTGAAATCAGCAGAGTTCTGGGTAATGCAGAAAATCCATGCTTAGACAAAAATATGTTTTTTTTTCTGATGACTTCATCGTACTACTAACAGAAATCAAGACACTTTTAATTCAGAAAATTGTTCTTTTGAAACATCCAATGAATTAATTCAGAAAAGAAACTGAGTGGTCTAACTTGGCCAAACTTGGTTCAGTTTTAAGCCAGAGAAATGTTATTGCAGTAGCGTCTCTTGTGCCATGGGAGGAAACAATATAGCTAGCTCGGGCGAATGGAGCAAAGTTTTAAACCAATATCAAGTAATTAGCATATATTTATATTTTTTATCAGTTAAATTCTCGTTAATTAATGATTCAATTTATTATTTTACTAAGCTAGTGCATGTTGAAACTGTTTTGTCGAAAAAAAGGAATTAAGCTATTTACTGTTGACATTTTTCTGATTTACAAGCGGGTCTTATACTACTTTATCTTTTGGAGTTGCTTTAGGTGAATTGTTCTTCCTAGCAATTTCCTTTGAAGTTATTTCCAATTTCCTTTGTAAATGTGTTGTATAGTAGCTTGTGTAAAATTGAAATATCTTTCTACGAGAAAGCGTTGGTTGTTAAGATGGCTATCGATTCAAGAGCAGCAACCAAAAGTCGGAACCTAAGATGCTTTACAATCACGTGACCTGTTGAGTTGAAGAAAAAGTCCAAACATAGTTCAAACGTATTCAGTTTGTAACATATAAGAAACTGTCAATTTCTATTCATGAGCGATCACGGAAAGATTGAACACAATATACAGGATATTGAACATATATTGTTGCATAACTTAATGTTGGGAATTCGCACATTGTGCGTGACGAAGAGCTGCAGTTATTCCCTTGTTGCACGAAAGTCGAAAAAGTGTTTTCTTAATTGTAAAATACAGCATTACAGTCGAATACATTTAGACGCAGGTGCAATCACTAAAATCTGGATTATTCATGGGACATAAGGGAAGGCAATTAGCAGAACCAATACGGAAATGGAATCCAACCAATCAGGATAATTATGCGCAAATAGAACCATTATTTGAAAATGGTAATTGCAAGGTTCGATTGAATTACCATGGAAACAATTTCACCAGCTGATCACGAATCAAAGAATGCGTTTTATGGTGATTATTGCGCCATTCTTGTTGTCAACTAGCACGAAATAGAATCAACATGGCGCGCGACCTGCAATCTGCATTTACAATAACAAAACGAGCAACAATATGAATAATACTGTTAAAACGCAGCTATTGTATTCGTATGCGGAAAGCGAGCGCCGTAGTGTTAGAGAACGCTATTTAATTCAATTTCACAAGACTGATAATAAAAGAAATGGTGTGACCGGGTGTGACAATCTATAAGAGCTTCTATGATTGTATCAGACAAGAAAAATCATGTCTGACGGCGAAAGAAACAGAGCCACGCTATGCTTCGGCAATAAATTATTCATTGCTGTTTCAATGTTCTCCTACACAAATAATAACAAAACAACCCGCACAAATTAATTATTTTGTCGCAATGCGTTCGTTACCAAGATGATATAAACAGTTAGAAAGTAATATTCTGGCATATTTCGAGACGTGAATTAAGACTGTCAAAAGGCAGCGTTTGAGAAAGTCGAGTAGCTACTTTCCACGATAAATCACATTGCCTTTTTACTGAAATAGCTGACTACACTTAAACGAATCTCCAATTGCTCCTCGACAAGAAAGGATTTGTTATTAATGTCTTCGTTTCTTAGGACGAAAAGATGTGAGCTTGAGCAGCCATAAATTGAAAAGTAAATTTAAAAAAATTAATATCCACGGATTGAAGGTCAAGTTGTTGCTCAGTGCAGTTCTCGAAACGTGCAGATTAGAGTCGAGAGTATGGCTTGTCCTTTGACGAGAAATGCTTCCGACTGTCGACTTTGAAGCTGATATTTGACTAAAAACGAGAGAGAAAGAGCAAAAATAGCTCCGCTACGCGGTGACTCACGGCTGATAATAACTAAAGAACACTATAATGACA
>OFHS01001807.1:1774-24857 GCA_900245855.1 Calvadosia cruxmelitensis
ATATTAAATAAATCTATATTAAAACTAAACCGTTTAGTGTAAACAATCAATGAAGTGTCATTTGTATACCAATGCAATTGTGTTATTATTTCATTACAGAAAAAAACAAAACTCCTCGGCTCTGAAATGCCTACTTCCCCAATGATAGCAACCATTCCATGCTGCAAGTGCGGAAGTTGACACCCGCTAAGAATCATTCATCCCCAAAAAATTATCGGGATCCTTCCCCGATATCCTCAAACATTCCCCAATCCAAATTCAAAGTGTTTTACTCACCATCTAAAGCAAAGGTGTGGGCCACCAAGCGAATACATTAGAAAGCTGGTTGCGACAATGATGATCAAGTTGTGGAGCGTATAGAATTGGATAAACAACACGGTAAAGCTGATGGCACAGACAAAGAGCACAAACGCAACAGATTCTTTATCCTGTCTCAAGATATTCCATGGGTGAAATGGAGCTGGAAGAAATAGAAATAATGTTTTACAAATGTGGCATATGCTATAATATTATAATGTTAACGTTAAGCACAACAAAGTCTACGCAGAACCCGGACTGAAATTTATGCACTGCGCGGCGGAGATCTCCTCCGCGCAAATCTGGCCTGCTGGATCCGCAGCCGCACAGATTCTAAGAATTGAGCTCAGCTGCAGACATTTTCATCAGAGAAACAGGCTCTGCCCGCGCAATCCTCACTGTAACTCTGTTTTTCAAGCTGATAACTGCGGCCGGATCGCGCATTTTTGTCACATCAATGAGAGGCAAACCGCGCAAAATATTTCGAAAAATATTTCTCCACCGCGCAAAATACAAAGATTCCAGTCTGGCGCAGAACTGCTACATATCTATATCATTGTTGCTAAAATTGTAATAAAATCAACAGCTTCTGCAGTGAAGTCATGTGGTTGTCGTATTTAGTGCATGTTACCGTGGATATGTTTATGGTATGTTTGTGGTCAATATCATAAGCGTAGGTGGTATGGAACATACGTTTCTTTTCTATGAAACTAACAAGAAATTCCTGGTATAGTTTGGAAACAGTTCCATAAGAAAACAGGTATTTAAAGCAATCATTTAATTTTCAATAATTATTGCAAGTTTTCAGTTATTCAGAGCAAAGTCCAAAGCTTTTTATAGGCTTGTCGACCAAAAGCAAGTCACAAAAGCACGATAAACACTTTGGGCACGACTTTGATTAGGACATACCATCTTTTCCCATATAGGAGTCACATTTATTCTTCAGAAACTTCATCATTTGAACATGGAAATTGCTCACTTGTAGACCACATATTTGGATCATTTTCACAAGCGATGGGAATGTTGCATTCCTGGCAAAGTAAAAAGCGTTAGACAAACCAGGTTCGTGGGACATCTTTTCCCAGTCGCGATGGAACTGTCCGTCGTTGTAGCGTTGGGCATCGTGAATACTTTGAACAAAACTCGTCGATAATACATCCATCGTTTGTTCAACGCCAAGAGTAGAGAAAATGCTCCTGATTTGGTCACCAACGCTGTCATTTCCAGCACGAACGCTAGCAACAGCAAAACAAAACACCAGAAAGGAGATGAAATTTGGTAAACGCATCATCGCGATTAATCGAAGGAGTACTAGCTTCCTTTCTACCAAAATGCTTGAAAATTATGATTTCAGGTCTCGTGTCACGCTGAAATGTCGAAAGATTGATTGCGACACGCAAGATGCAGCCAGCAGGCGTCAAAAGATTGCAAAGAATGAAATCCTGCCAGCATAGCACTCGTGTCTTTTGACGCCATCGAAGCGTGCCAGTCTTCAATGCGAGACGTTGCTAGGCAACCACCGTAGAAACGAGGCTGTTATTTCGTATTTGTTATGTAACTAGATTCTTTGTTATTTAGCACAATAGTATAATTATAATTATAATCATAATCATTATAATTATAATCATTACTATTATTTTTAGGTAGATATGTTTGGTAAGAAATTGTTCGATTGCAAATTTTGGTAAAAGGCAGCTACAAGAAAGCCATTCTTGTCTCTCTCACAAGTCCACATCATTTTACATCTACTGCCTTTCTTGAAGTTATTGCTACGTAAATACAATAAAAACAGGTGCAGACCCAGAATTATACATACTTCTGTCTAAAACTGGAACCCACGCATCTCCCATGGTGATTAGGGTTCTGGGGCCTGCCTTAACCTCCAGCAGGTCCAGGGCAGATCCTTGCTGGGCACCAGGGCAAAGCCTCCTGGAGCTGCTACTATTTCTGGATCTCAAAATCTTCTCAATGGCGGTTAGATATAAAATCAACCCAGTGTTAACAAGGAAGAAAGGCAATTTATTGAGCCTCAAATAACTGATATTCCTATAGTTATCGGCTCACATGAGACGCCACGTAAAGGCTCTCTCCAAAACTGTTTACAGCAGTAAGTGCAACGACTGGCATTTTAATAAATTAATATTTCAATTAAATAAAGACGGCGCAAGTAGAAGTTCAAATATTTCGTAAAGTTACTCTCTTGTAGTGTGCACTCTTGCGCCTTTGGACTGGCTGGCTGCCCTCAGACGTATTTATCAGACAAATCATACTTAGAGATCTCAACCTTATCGACGGGTTTGCCGGCTTGTCTACACCTACAATGAAGCTACAAATTCTACTTCTTTGTAATATTACCCTTGATAGTATACTAGCTACCTCTTTGCTATTGCCTTGTTCTGTTGATGAGAAGTGCAACGGTCCGAAATGATGCAAAAAGATGGTACTTCGTAAAGAAATTAATGTACTACATTCGCTGAATAAAAGAGGTACATTTCTGCTACGTTGCATTTTTAAAGTTTACTAGTAAAGATACACTACTTCCATCTATCATAAAATCAAGACAACATAAGATGACTCACAGTTTATTCCTTCATTCAGGTTTTCATTTAAAATCTGCTGCCTATTTGTTGCTACAAAGTCTTAGATCTTCATTCTCCAAGGAACCAAAGGGTCAGGCATGTAACCAACATTCTGTTCCTGCTCATGTGGATTACAACTTTCCATGTGACTGCAGTGGTCTTTCGCCATGAACATCTCTTCCTGTGTCAGACTAGCCACCCTTTATTGCTTGTAGACATTTTTTAACTAATACTGTACTGTTAGCTGTAAGCCTGTAACTTTCCCCCACTCTCATCTAACTTTCCCCCAATCTCTTCGAACTAGCGGCAGTGCAAACAGGCTTATAAGAAGGTACCACATCGAAAAGAGGTTATGTCCATGTACAAATTGCGCAAGGATTCAAATAGAGAACTCGTGACACGCAAAGACGAGGCATGTGTAAATTAATAAGCATGTAAGCATTGTCAAAATAAATACAAGATCTGGAAAGTAAAACTATTATTATTCGTTAATCGACATAAACTTGGAAAATGTTATAAACTAAAAGCGTCCGATTAGGCATTAGATAATATACATCATGTCAGGTGAATATACTTTACAGTAGAACAATTAAGTCATCTATTTCATCTAAGCGTCTTTATATCATAGTTTAGTAGAATCCTTCGCAGATGGAGTAGAATTAAAGGAACAGAGTAAGACCGAAGCAAACGCATCAACGAAAGAAGTCATCACCGTGGGCTAACATAGGCTCAGCAATATCAGAGGGATTTCCGATACATTTTGTCGTATCCAAGGGTATACCATTTTGAAGGGCAACTTTTAGTTTGAAAAGTGATATTTTGAGTCAAACTCGCAATGTATGAAGTTTTGGAATATACGGTAAGTACGATAATTTGGAAACTTATAAAATGTAAGCCGATGTCACAGATTCACAGCATCAAGATACTGTTCAAGGAAGTCTGAGGAATCGATATAATTTAGTGAAAAGTTTTAGGATTTTTATACATTGAAGCGCAACACTTTTCTCTAGCATTTGTGACATTTTAGAGCCTTGCTGTTTGACATATGACATTCAAAATGGCATCCCTCATCAGAAATGTATGGAAGACCCCTCTATAGACAATCCGTCGTTTGTCGTTTAAGTTTCCTCTGGGCATACCTTGGAATTGTAACAGTTCTCCATTGAGTCTATACGATGTCACGTCCCATATAGCCATGTGCTCTGTATTCTAGACAGTGTCTGCAATCCCGGGAAGCGCCTGCTTTCAACATCGCACGCCTTTGGTTCATTTTCTTTCATTTTCTTGTAATTTTCCTGAAAATTATCCTTTCAACTTTGAATCTAGAAACGTATACGCCTATGGCCAATTGTTATCCTTCTGAATATTTAAGTCAAGCAGGACCGAACGAAAACCATGCTGGTGGATATCTTGAAATGAAAAACCTATTACGTGTATCGTGGAGATAAATCTTTCTTCGTCGTATTTTCACCGTTCAATGACTCGTTCCTGCGAATCAACATCATCGAAGCTTCATTTTCGCTGATTGGCTTTCGATACGCAACACCAGTGTTGAAGAGCGAACTCATGTCATGGCGGACGACACATTCCAGACAATGCTTTTTCAATTTTGTCTTGGCTTGTTTATCGCAAATCCAACAGTGTTTCTAAGTTTGCTCCGAGAAATTTTTGTCCATCTCAGAGAAAATATCTGGTCACTCAAAGAGTGCAAGGTGGAACCAAACATGGTTTTGAATTCCCGCCAATTTTCGCTGCAACATTCTTTTTGCGTGCCATCAAATGATATTCCACTTTCAATGGCTCGTATTGCCTGTAAGAATCAACTCCATTCGAAGGAAGCATGTACCTTCTGTCTGGTTCAATTTCCATGTTATTGTTCGTATCTTTGCTTTTGTGCAGCGTATTTTTAATGTAAACATCCACATTTCCAGTCTGTGAAGTTAACCTGGTTTCATCTCGATTCGTGTGTACGCTCAAAGATCCAGGTCGACCGTGCACATGTAACTCTTTATCGATATGATTTCTCTTCTTTGTTCGCCTTCGAGCGGGTTTGTGATTTCTCTGAATGATTTTCATCCCCGTACGTGGATTCCTGGCGTGTGTGTGACTCTGTTGCTTAATTATGTTGCGTTTAATTGTTTCTTTATTTCTCTCCTTCCATTCGTCAAGCATTATTGAATTCTCAAAGGTCATCCTTCCTTGCAAATATGCCATTCGCTCTTGCTGAAGAGACGAGTCGTCCTCTTTGCTATCCCCTTCAACGGCAGAGCGTTCTCCTTCATTCTGGAATAAAAAATAAATTAACGTATGGATCATCATATCTACCAAACATCATTCTATGGACAATGCTATGGACAATGAAATCGACACTGCAGGCATAAAGTTAGCCGTAATTTCGCCGCTGCACCACGTTACATTGCTACTGTACGTCTAAGCTTCGGGTTGGCCATATGCTTCCTGATTGTCCTGAAGGAAAAATATTTCAAGTGACAATGAATATTTTATACAGTACACGTAGCAGTAGGTGTCTTTATGAGCATCAAAATTGACCTTTGTAAGCGACTTTTGTACTTTACTTCGCGCATCCAGAACTATCGCTAAATTAGTACATGCTGTAATTGATTGACGTCTTCGAACCTTGGAAATCGTAGCAAATACTACGCAATTAACTCATAGATTATACTCAAGATTGTTACGAAAGAATAAATCTAATGATCATGTAATGTCGCGCCTTGTTTGAGTAAACATGGTTCCATTCCAATTTGGAGTTATGTAATCTGCGATCCGTTTTCTGCTCTAGTAGATCACGCACTCCGATGACCAGGGACTCCGCTGGCTACTCTAATTCACCTTAACAAGCAACCCAAATAGCCGTTCAGAAGAGGCGGTGCCCTTGGTATACCTGCAGGAAGCAGCTAGAGCTCGACAAAACAGAATCAATTTAACTCCTACAAATGTCTATTAAATAGTATGATGAGTCCCCAGCCAGTGCAAAACATCTTGACGTGGCGTCCAACAGCACCTGTAAGACGAGGTCAAGGAAGATCTTTGACGTATCTCGATCGACTGTTTCTGGATTGCAATGCCTCAGACCAGTTAGGCGCCATATCGCACCTGCGAAAGCTTGCCCTCAACCGCGATATCTGACGCAGCTCCTGTATCAGGAGCAACGTCATTTTATATTATATAGTATGATGGGTGAATGATGTAAATAGTAATATACCACTGAACCGTCTTGTGTAACAACTAACAACAGAGGGGAAATGCCTCCTGCATTTTCTGCACACTTACAGCTGGAGAAAACTTGAGAAAGAAAAATTTAAACTGTAAATTTCACAGGTTGATTTATTGTGGGTAATATTGTAAGTTTTGTATTAAATTTGTTACACAGAACGTAGCTGCGATTTTATAGTATTGTAGATTCATAATACTGCAAATGTCGTTGTAATGTTGAGTTACCATACAAGGCAGAAAGACTGCAATGCAATCCGCCATGCACGGTCCCAATGCATTTCGGTATACAAGTGAGTTGACCTCTGCCACGGGTGAAAACGCCAGGAAAATGTTTTGTTTGCAACGCAATCAGCCGTACTCTTATCAATGATGATCGATTTCAGGGATTGTTCTTGGCTGTCAAAATTGTAGATTTCAGCTCAAGCACACGTGCCAGAAAACACTTGCATCTCGAAATGCACTTGGACTGCGCTTCGTCAATTGCAAAGAAAAAGATAGCATTGTCTGCAGCTGGTGCTTTGAATTATTAGTAGCTTGGCTTTGATTATATATAAATCTGCTTCTGACTCGCTTGGAATGCGACTAGAAGAAGCTTCTCTGACGAGGACGTTGGCAGACAATTTACAAGAAAATGAATGTGGCAAGTCAGATAATTATTATGCAACACTAGACGCCAGTATGGAACATGGTTCCATTACAATTAGTTAGCGTGAGAGTACCAGAACTAAACGAATATTTCAGATGCAAATCGATTTGAAAAATATTTGTCGATCTGTAATGAGATGAGAGTCCTATTAGAACTGCAGCTCACGTTTTAGATTTCAGTACTTTCGAAAGCGATGGAGCAAGAACTACGGTCTTCTTCAATCATGTGTACTTAACGATAATTAACGATAATGGTTAGCAATAATGCTTTTGCAATTAATTGGTGTAGAGAGCCTAGATAATATATAAGCAAGTAGAATAAACTTATTCTTTTCGCAGCCATCAAGTCGAACATTTACGCAGTTTCCTTCTCGGCTTTTGAAGTCAGTATGGGAATGTGCAATGTGGCTGTACAGTTATAGCAACTGAGAATATAGGACTAAAGCTACTGAGTCGGCTTATGAAGTACAGTACTGCACTGTCAAATTCTTCAGGATGTTCAGTGTGATATTTGGATGGAAACCTGACAAGTTTTCAATGATATACGAACCTTGCTTCCGGAATGTCCTTCAAACGTCTCATCTAGAGATCTAGTGGATAACCTTTCATTTGCTTCTGCGCTTCCTCCATGCGTATTTCTTGCTACATCGTTCTCACTCCATGGTCCGTACGTTCCACTTGCAAAAGCGATTACTACCAGCAAGGAAAGCGCCTTTCTTTGAACAGGCAGCCACATTGTAGATCACTGGATACCATCAACCATGGACGCCTCTCTCGATCATATGCAAGCAACAGCGTAGAAGGTGGCGGGAGTTGTTATTTTCTACTAATCTCGAGGTCAAAGTGTTTCTATTTTGAATGTAATTTTGAATAATGATAATTAAAGCCCCTGTACCGCGACTTTGTTACCCTTGATCAGTGTAAGGTCGAACGCACGACCTCTCCCATTCAAAATCGGTGAAATCGATTGATGGAATTGACAGGTTATGTAAGTGTTCAATGACCGTTCAACAAGCTTGCTATAAACAAATCAAGGCCATCTTACGGAGTAATGATTTGCTCACGCATTTTATTGTTAGAGGATTCAGAGTTCAGGAACATGTTTGCTATCGCCTGGCTGCTTTAATGCCACTCTTGACTTGCCCGTTAAGCTCACTGATGCCCAATGAAAACGTCCTTGCGTGCACGAACGTTGCTGATCCGTTTTTAGCTTCTGGACGCGATGAGGTCAACGATTTGCTACTCAGCACGACTAAAACAACAGATTTGAAACGAATCAACAGTTCCCTATATTGTAGTCCTTGACAACTTACTCGGATAGAAGCATGCAACGGAAGAAGCAGTTGCTGTTTTAGTAATTTCGTTACTTGTAGCTTGATTTTGGTCGATTATGAATCTGATTCTATAAACGGCTTTAGGACGCGACTAGAAAAGGAGAATCAGACGTGGGCGTTGGTTGATGGATTTGAATCGCGCATGTTCAAAGGTCGCGGGTTTCACTCTGGCATCTATTAAATGCACTCACCGATTCTAAAAGCAAATTATCTACGTGGATCGTTCTCTAGATCATTTCGAAATATAGTGAAAGTCCTATGAAGAGACTCATTTTCTAATTGAAATGTTTACCTACACATAATCTAATTATTTGAGCTTGTCGCTTGCTCAAGGGGCAACTTGACGTCAGTGATGAAGGAGAGCATGTATTGCTCTGTGGCAAAGTGCAAAAGTCGCGTCCAACCGAAGGTCTTCTTCAGGTATGACGAAAATGGGTCAAGAACAAACGAATTTGGGCTGTTTGACGTATTCGGATGGGTGCGTTTGGAATAAACCATTACTGCGACCTACTCAAAATAACTTAGACACAAACATTTTATCTAAATCTCATTGCACGTGACTCAAAGTGTACATTTGAAGTGCTTATAGCAATAGCATGAAAAATTATATACACCGAATCAAATTAGAATTCTATTTAAACGAAATACGTTTAAAATATATACATATGGATACATTGAAAATTTGATATCCATTGTTCGAGAGGTTACAAAGACAAGAAGACCCTGATTTGTTTGTTTTTGACCAATGTTTAAAATTAGTCTGTTTTGTCTTTTTCAAGACCGGTAAAGTAATGTTCTAGATTTAATTTAGCAATATATGTTCCCAGGAATTGATTTCCTTGACATTTGACACTTCAATTCTGTTTGCATAAAGTGTGAGATGCCGGCAAAACAGTCCAAGTAAAATGTTCCAAAGATGTTAGTGTTGCATGCTAGAGAATATATGGAGAATGGATCAACATATTATAAATCTTTGTCATGCCTGATAATGCTAAGTCGGTTGATTTATTGACTGAGCTTTGACGTCTCGTTTTCAAAGAATTAGCTATTTTATGCTAACTGATAAAAGGAGCCCTGTTTGTGATTTTTGTGTTCTTAGATTTCCATAATCACAAGTGCGTTTCTGTTTCTGCTTCTATACATGCGTTATATTAACCAACAAATTCAAAGTCAGTCTTCTGAAATTTAATGAACATTTCCACGCATTGTGTATATGTAATAGATGACTTTCCGCAGAGGATTTTTGCTCAGAGATATTATCCAATAGATACTGATATATCAGCCATATCTAACTGGCCTCTCAATGACTGCCTCGTTTTTACAGAATGAGATCAGTTTCCGGTTCTACTCAAAGATGTTTCTGTGTTTTCTTTTGCAATTATTCGGAATGATGGGCAAGTTCATTTATTATCCAGAGGTTGCCGTTCATGTTGGTCTTTTGATTTGCTATTTTGCCAATCCAGCACACTCCGACGGAGAAGAAGAACATCATTCGGATTTTAAGGTAATCCAAGATGCATTTTTCTTTGCGTCTGGAAAACGTTGGAAATGTTTGGAAATTTCGAGAATCGATGCAAAGATTACTACTTATCTTGTTAAATAGTTTTTCTAGACGGAATCATGGAAATAAAGCTATATCTGAAGGAATATAAGCTTTATTATTGGAATGGTCCAAAAGGATGCACAACTAAACCTAATATCTACGTACTCTGTTTAGAATCTCTTAAATCATATCCGGAGGAAGACACATCTCGATGTTAAAACCTATTTCAGAGCATTACAATCGCCTTTAACAGGTATCTTATTCAATACTTATTTTCAAACTTAATATGTACGGTATGTGTAAGATACAATTATGATATGATATATGATATGACATATTTGTATGTATGTTTATTTGTTCTAAGAACAGGCAATTCCAGGGAAATTTGCATTTCCACTTATGTAAAGCCTAACTACAAGTACAGACACTTATTTGACAGCGCTGAAGCCAGCTAGTGGCATTTTATCTATATACAAGGCAATTGGAAGAAAGATCTGTGTTCTTCAATAGCCGTCTAAATTTATACAATGACTTTTCTGTCACAAAATGTTCGGGAAGGGCGTTCCACCATGGGACAACTCTGTGTATAAATAGATGCTGGGAGGAGGTGAGTTTGCAAATGCCAGGAATTTTCAACCTCAACGAGTTATTTGACATATAGTTAACATATATTGGTTGTTATGATATATTATTTATATTACTTATTATTTGTATTATTTTTATATATTATTTATTTATTATTTGTTATGATATATTTGACATATAGTTGACATATTCTTTGGAGTATCTGTTCCTATTCACATTTACAACGTCCAATACATTTCATGCCAAGCGTGATATTTTAAACGAGAAATGCATATTTAATATAAATTAGCATAAATTAATCTACATCGATCATTATTACTGTACTGTATATTCTGCATGATATGTTTGATATGACGTTACAGATCAATCATCGGATGGGGAAAATGAAAATCAAAGCTAACCCTGACGGAGCTGACTTTGAATTTTCGGGTGGTGACCTCGATGTTGACATCAAACCAGCGCACAATTTCATCGCTCCCGTTCACAACGTGTTCCATGACACATATTATAATGTCGAACCTCAACATCATGAAGAGGAATATCACCACGAAGAGGTTCATTCAGGTTTTATGCCACCTCCTCCGCACATGATGGAACATTCGGAATTCCACGGAGAAGGTATGGAAGGACCTATGAACTTCCCACCGTTACCTGTAAATATTTACTTCCATCATCCGAGAAATGAAGAAGAGCAGTTTCACCATTTCCACGAACCTCATATACATGAGCTGCAGCCATATTACGAGCATCACGAACATGAAAATCACGTACCTTATATGGATGATCATCATGGATACGCTCGTCACTTCCTACCCAGCGAAGGGGAACCAACTAATCATGCAGAGAAGCCGTTAAAACGTAAGTGGATGAGCATCTCTCTTCCTAGAAGATGCACTTAGAACATAACTTTTACAATGGAGCATCGGCCAGTTTTGCTGTCGAAGCTTTCTATTTCTCTACTTAGAAGCTTACGTTAGATAACTGACGAAGCACAGTCCTATTGCATTTCGGGATGCAAGTGTTTTCTTACACTTGATTTTGAGTTGAAATCTACAATTTTGACAGCCAAGAACAATCCTTGAACTTACTGACGCTCACTGACAAGAGTATGGCTAATTGCGTTACAAACAAAGCATTTTCCTGGCGTCTTCACCTGTGGTCCGAGGTCAATTCACTTATATAACGAAATGCATGTGGACTGTGCACGGCGGATTGTACAATTATTCAGGTTAAAATTATATATTCAACTGATCAGGGACCAAAATACTCACAGGATACTTTCTCGCTTGCTTTGAATCATTTACGAATGCCCAGCTGCTAAATCGCCTTTTGACTAGTATTGTGTTCGCTGTGTGAAGTCAGATATATGTAGAAATTACTTCAAATTTGTACAACACGAACAGTTCGTTTTTGAAATCGTACTCATTTCATTGTACGCATTGTACTAATTTGATGATTCGTATATTGAATCAACTTTTTCATCAACGTTTAAAAACTTGGAAAATAACTTACTGCTTCATTCAGGAAATACAATTATGCTTGTAAATATTGACTGAACGTATCATGTTCATTTTTTGTTCCTTTAACCCTCCGCAGATCATATTTACCCAGCGGACGAAGATAAACAAAATGATGCAGTTGACCAAACAGGAAATTCCAGGCACGAAATCGACTTGGGCATGGGAAAATCCATCGTTCCAAGTGACGAAGCCATTGCAAAGTCTAATGAAGAAATCAGTAAAAAGAATGGCGTTGAACTTCCGGTTGAAAAAAGCCACGCCCTGCAACCCACAGAAGCATTAGAGGGCATGGGAAGATCAAATCAATTCACAGGAGTATTGAACAAACAGAAAAACTCAGACTATAATAATCAAAGGATCATCACGATATCTGCAGAAAATCCTAAGCAAAATAACTTCAAAAAGACGAACTATTTACAAGCGTTCTTTGATCAGACCGAGAAAGTTGTAAAACAGCAATAACTAATAATTCCTGCGGGTATGATGATCATTTGATCTGGCATTGTAAAGATTAACCTGAGTTAGAAAGACAATTTTGAGTGGATTCCATAAGGAAAAAGTGACAGAAAAGAATTCTCCTCTACCCAAATACTCTTATTTTAAACATGATTGGTTTTGGAACGGTACTGCTAATCTGAACAGCCTCTCTAACACATGCACCAACAGACTTTCTTCGCAAATTACGGCTAGTTTCATCAGACAAGGAAACACGGTTACACACATAATCAGAAGTTAGCAAGGCACTGAACGTAAAATTGATTGGCTTGGTCATGGCGATATAACCCAGTGGGCTTACAGTTTTGAATGTTCTTGAATAAAGAAAAAGACAATTTTAAAGATTGGATGCAAATAATTACATCAAATATAGATAAAACGCAAGAAGATCAAGCAGTAAATGGACAGTTAATGAAACGAAATTCCTTCCTTAACCCATATCTTCTGTTATTACCTTTGATTGCAGTGTAGATCTTTTCAGAACATTACCAACCGTGATGTCATAAGTCCATCACTCTCGACTTCAAACAGTTAGTGAATTATTTATTTACAATGTACTCCTTCGTACTAGTTATTGGATATTTATTTACAAAATGAATTCGTTTCTACTTATTGAAACATCTTGTTGCGTGTGTTTGATTTTATCTTAATTAAACCGGAAGTACGTGCTATCATATGTAATCGAAGCATCTATCATGCGATGTTTATCAAGGGTTACTACCTTCCAGGTGTAATCCATCGTTTAAATGATTCGTACGGGTCTTTAAATAGACTTACACTTGTCCTATTGCTGTTATTAGCATTGAAAGAATTCCTTCCAACTTCTGTTCTGTTAGGAGTAAGACTTAAGGAGGAGGGAGCCGCTTGTAAAGCACTTCTACTCTCTCCTACTTTGCTTGCCTCTGGATTGGTTTCTACGGCCACGCTAACTTCCCATTCACCGGAGCTACTGTTTGTCCTTGTAACAAACTGAGTGTTGTTTCCGGCCGGGTTTGTTTGCGCGGATGGCTTGATTAGCTGAGCCACGTTTGCATTTTTTGCCACATTGTTTTTGCTCAGTGGTTTCTCGCGATTTCCACCCTCTTGCTTAATCTCTTCAGGTATAAGTGTCGAGGCAGCTAACGGTAGATGCTTCACTGCCAAGGGAGTTTTCTCCACTTTCTTAAGTCCTATTCTACCATATGGCTCCCATTGTGGGCGATTCGTATTGAGACTAGCTCCCCAGGACAAAACACCATCGTGGTCAACTTTTCCGCTATTTCCTTTCTTCTGCATCGCATTTGCTGCTTCCTCTAATTTCACGACGTGTTCATGAGGCTGCATTGATTGTGACTGCTGATAGTGGGCTGTACGCATATACGAGGTGTCCTCGTGTGGGAGATCAGCGCCTCGGGCTAACGCGTCCAGAAATCGATTTTGTTCCGCCTGACCAGGAAGATCATCGTCATTGACTACGCTGTATTGGTCAATGTCGTTCGAAAGATGATGTTGCGGGCCACTCTGAGCCTCATTGTAGCCGTATTGTCCAGCTTGTGATGCATCGTGATCGATTGGCGGAGCATGTGGGTCTTGATATACTGCCTGGTTTGGATTAGCCTTAACAAGCTGTAGATGTTTAGTGACGCGACCGAATGGTCCAAGTTTCTTGACAGTAGTTGGTAGCTTCTGGACAGGCAGAGCAGGCAGGGTATTCTCAGTCAGTCCATGTTGGTCTTTGCCTGCTACTTCACCAGCAATAGGATGCACTTGACCGTTGACAGTATCTGTACTTGGTTTTGTGACTGCAACAACATTATTCGACATTGGAACTACTTCTTGTTTTTGGTCTGGCATTGCTTTGACGCTGTTATCTGCTGAAGCTTGTACGTCATTTGAAAACGTAGTGTTATCCAAGGATCCATCTTTCTTCAGGACAGCCGTAGAGCATTGGCTGCTGTTTCCGATGTTATCCCTGCATTCCAGTGAAACCAATGGTACGGCTTCTTGTGTCACCGTACTTACTTCAATCGATGAACTATTCGCTCCTGCAACCTGCTGCAGCTCTTTTGCTTCAATCACTCCCGGAAGTTCAGTCTCGTCAATGTTCATAAAACGAAACGTTGTCATATTCTGACCTTCAGACGTTTCGTTCGCAGGTAGCTGATCTTTAGTTTGGGATTCTAATTCAGCTGGAGGTGGCGTTGTGAGCAATATGGGAATAGGCGTCGTCGTTTCAAGAGTTGTAGCAGCAGTGGTTGTCATGGTAGCTGCATCCATTGCGATTGCCGTAGATGTGGCAGGTGCAGTGACGACTGGTTCGTTCGGCAGTGTCGTAGCAGCTGTGCTGGAGACCGAAGCAACTTTCTGGCTGATTGTAGGTTGCTGACTAGGGATAGTTACGTTATTTATTGCTTTCTGTTTGAGATCCAATGCTCTTTGCTTATATAATTGCACTTCCTTTTCAAAGTCGACTTTCTCTTTGAAATCGTTCTCGACGTTGTTGGCGTGTTCGTAATCATTGTGCATCGTTGGCTTCGACATTGTATAAGGAGATGTCGTTGGGGGTGGTCCCCCATGATGCCTACGAGGGGTAGGAGCCCCTAAATCTCCCTCATATATCCTTGCATTTTCAATGATTTCACTCTCTCTCATGTGATGCCTTTGAAGTTGTTGTGCGGTTAGTATGACTGGCATTTTCATTGGACTTTTATCATAATACGGACTACCTTCGCTACTGTCCCGCTCATGAACCTCAGTAACGCCATGGGGTCTCTCTCTTATATTTGTCGGGGCTGGAAATCGACTACTTCCAACTTGTCCAACATTTCCAAGCGCTTCAACAGCATCGTTCAGACCAAGCTCTTCAGCTGTGGCTAATATCTCCTCTTTAGCGTTAAGGAAATCTGGTTTCCTCAGTTGTGGCTGTTTTGACGGGGGTGGTGCATTGGGATCAAATCCTTGATCGTCAGTCGGAGTGTGTGACTCTCCATCGTAATCAGACAAATTCCTCGTCACTCCCGTTTTGGTTTTAGCTGTACTCTTCTGGCGCTGAACCTCCTTGTGTTTTGGAAGCGAGGGTTGTACAGGGGGTTGATAGATCACAGCACCAGAATCTCCGATCGATCCCTCAGCCTGGAATGCAAGACACAAAAGCATTTTTTCGGATAAAAAGATATCTTTGCATTCGATGCTATAGAAATCATTCCTTTACTGATGTAATGTATCACGACCAACTCTGCTTTCCAATAATGAAATGTCCTCGCGATTTTTCAGCAACACGCAGAGCTCATATAAAATCTGTTTACATATTTGCGAGGCAATTTACTCAGTGAATGATTAGACGAGTTAAACATTTTGATTCCGAACTGCACTTTATTTTTTGGAGCACTTATCTACGCTGTTCAATCCCCAAAACTAGTAAAGCTAATTAAGAGGATTCTCCCTTTATTGATAAAAAGGAACATTATTTTGTCACAGATTTCCAAAGTAAAACTTACGGGTTTCTTCTGCTGGGCAACTTTCCATTTCGACGCTGCTTTGACACCTCCACATTTCCCTCCGTCAAACATCAGGTAAACACAAATTGCGACAATGGCTAAGCAACGCGCTCGCCAGAGAAACATATCAGCCTATCGCCAACATGGCGCCGTTTTCCGTCAGATTTCGCTCTACCTCGGGTCCATCGCTACTGGTTGCTGAGAAAACAACTGATTCATTCCAGGGTCAAGTAGGGTCGGGCTTTGATTGCACAAGTCACAAACAAACCATCTCCAAGTTTTCTTAATGGTAAGACCAAACCGCTCGAAAAAAATGAGAGCTAAACAATATTCTCAATCCTTTAGAATTGTACCTTATTTTTAAACTCAAAATTTTCAAATTATTGTCTTATATTTTACAAACGGCTTGCCCTAAGCATTAACATGTAACTAATTATTTTAAACAGTGAACATTCTAGAACTCAACTGAAGAATATCAATAATCAACCACATAAGTGCAGAACAGATTATTTCATATCCCATAAATTATCAGTAAAATTATGCATAAATCCTGCTACAGTTATAGGCATGTGATATTGCTGTCACTGTAAAGAGGCACAAGGATATTTTGCTTGGTATACCTTTTTCTAAACGAGGCTGTGTATGAGTCTCAAAAATGCCCCACAGGGTCATTGTTTTAATATCGTGTAAGTTCAAACTTGGTATTTATACAATTACATTGGTTTAGCAGCCAAATCACGATATGGTGCAAAATTCAGAACAGGGAACACCTTGAAACAGCACCCTCCCGTATGGATTTTATCCTCAAGCACCCCTTCCTTCCTAAACCAATGACCGATTTGATAGAACTGTATTCGATTTAACATGCATAAACATTTAGCCTCATTACCTTCAACTTGTGTGTCAAATGTTAATTGTGGAATCGTTTTACGGTGTTGCATATCCATTTTGATTCACTTTAATTTTTAACGTCGTTAAAGAATATATTCAATGCCATTATCAAATTAGATTTACTTAATTGTACATAATGTTATACTTATCTGAATCTTAACTATCAAATGTTATAGACTTTATCGAAATGTCCTTCTATTTTCTATAAGCTATAACTATACAAACTTAAACTAAGACCACTCCGTCTTGAAAGTTAAATGTTCTCAATGCTCTGATGAACTTCCCCCTGGATGGTAATGTCATTTTTATGCCACAGGAAGCTTTTTCTGGATGGTTATAACCTAAGAGTTCAATCAAAATGTCGTGGCACGAATACAAGGAAGTACACATGCGAGCAGTTTCAATATTATCTTCCATTCTTCATGGCAACATACAGCGACTAACTCTTACTCAACATTACAGGGTAGACAATCTTAGTATACAGAAATCACGTGATCTTATAATTTACGAATAATTACAATGACGACACTACTAGTTACCAGGGAAAACGATAACGACAACATAACAATAACTACAATGTCTGGGGGCGGGTTGAGCTCCCATCACACAAAAGAAAGCCAATCTCTACACCAGATGTCTTTCCACATAAACCGGAAGCAGATATGTTTCCGCAGCAATTTTTCGTTCGTTGCTATTGTGTTCAGTCAATGAAATAGATCGTATAAAATATCAATTTTCATTTATTTGTTGTATATCATTTTCCACGATGTTTAATTGAAATAAAGTGCTATTATGCAGTTTTTAAATAAAAAATAATAAAAATTAAATAGATCACCCTGCTTGCGTATCAATTTTCTATAGAGACCTTTGTGACGTAAGTAATCAACAATCTATATATGTGATAACGTACCCTCTGAGATCGTCATCCGACAGTCACATCTATTAACCACGACAATTTGCTTGCTATAAACATCTAGGAGAAAAACGCGACCAGCGCTAGACAGCGTCAAAGAATGCAACGACAAAGCTGCTGCAGTGAAATCTAATTAACAAAGCAAAATAATAATTATTGAGAGCTATTATTGAGCTATTATTGATACAAGACAAAAGCTGGCTAATTAGAATAAAAAACAAATCGAGTAGAAGTCTTAGCCCCATCAAATAGAAATACCAAAGCTACAACTTTTGCAGAAAAGAGAGAAGGTCCCTTGGGAGCCTCGGTGTGCACTCTAATGACTTAACGTTTCAGAAAAGGACCTATTTCTGCATTTTTTTTAAACAACGATTTATTCATGGGTTTGATTTATAAGAGTCTTGCTTCTGATTTCTCATCAAAGAATCACTTGCATGATTTGAATCAAAAGTAAATTGAACATTCGGTTTTCAACAAGTTCTTTTTTATTCAACGTTTGATTTGACCCCAAGGGACTTCTAATAATCCGTCAGGCTTGATGTACTGAATGGCAGAAACAGATGTTTGTCTGTATTTCAAATCTTGCCTTCGAGCCAGTCAGATTGTGAGCAATTAGCTTCATAAAGCACATTACTTGTAACTCTAGTTTGTAACCACATGAGCCTATTTTGCACTTCTGGACAACATAGAAGCGGCAAAGGTTCAGAATTGGTTTCCAAGATTGCTAACTGAAGGCACGTTTTTGCCTTGAAAAGTTCATTTTGAGCTATTAGCAAGAAGGCCTTAACGGAGACAAACCTTTCAGTCTATTGTATGGTAAACTCTATGTAAATGGAGATTGCTAATTGATTGATTGATTTTATGAGTTACGGAGAAGAATTATTCACCCGAATCCATATAACCGGCAACTGGTTGCCGATCTCAAACTTTATTGGAGCAATCTAGCATGTGTTATTGACAAGGTAGGGAGTAGTTCAATGGATTTAATGACAAGCAAAGAAAATTCTGTCATCAACGATGAGAAGTAATTTCAAGGGATATAAATCCTTCATTAAGTGAGTCGTGCTGTTGAAATAATGTGACTTAAGGAGGTTCACACGATGCAATACATTGCATGCAATGTTGGTCCTACCGTGACAACATTACAGTACTGTGCTAGCAAATTCGATAGTTTCCTTTGAGAACATTTAAGCTAGTACAGTCACGTGATATTGAGCTGAAATCGACAATTATGACAGCCAAGAACAATCTTTGAAATCAATCATTTTAGAATAGATCACGGTTGAATGCACATCAAACATAGAAATTTTGTGGTGTCATCCCATTTGACAGAGGTCAATTAGCATGAACCATTTGATTTTTCTTGGCTGTCAAAGTTGTAGATTTCAGCTCAAAACCACGTGCATAAAAACAAGTGTATCCCGTCATGCATTAGGACTGCGTTTGGTCCATTAGCCACGTATAGATTGCATTGCATGCCACAAAGTGTGAAGCTGCCTTTAGATGCAGTACAATGTATGTTGTGAACCTCATTTAAAAGTGATCTTCATGGTCGTCTTAATCATAGAGAAATATTGTCCCCTTAATGAATTCCACACCATGCCAGCAGCATACTCGGAAGTTGTCCCATTCAGATACAATCCGTTGAGATGCGAGTGATGACAAGATCCGTACCACCACGCCCCATGAAATCTCGTTGCGCAATTGTATGAACTGGCATCATTGTGTCTGTCTAAAGTTGTGAACATCCTTCCGTTGTGATAGGTAAAGGAATCTCCAGCAGTGCCTATAAATTATCAAACTACAGATATAGACTGTAGGATATAGAAATTACCTCATAATGCTAAAATAATTGTGAGTGTTTTCGATAGAAAAATTAAATGATATACAGTAGTTTAAAATTGTGGATACAATTATAAAATACTGAAAATACATTTTTGAGAACCAGTTACTATGAAATGCTTCTAAATCTAGTCAAAACATGAACGTATATTTACATTTATTTTCTCATTTTACTCTGAAACTCCAAATTCGGACGTAGAATATCACGTAACTGTAAGAGAAATATATCAGGAAGAACGAGCTCCTGCACTGATAAAATATTTCTAGACAAGAATATTTTTCTCGGTTCAAGTATCAATTTTTTAAAATAAGACTTGATCGGTGGAAGATCAATATAGCAATATTCATATTTGGCTTAGTAATTTATGGCTTAGAGCGTGGACAAGTATTTGTTTACTAGATTTAAGAACAAAATTCCTTGATATGAGAAACGCCAGTGTTTTCAGCTTTTCTTCTTTTCTTCTTTTCCAAACCTATTATCTAAGGCCATGCCAGACATAATTACTTCGTCGACTAAATAAGCGATATTATTTAATAATATTTTTTATTCAAAGCACATTTATCAAAATATTCGACATCATTATAAAACGGAAATATAAACAGTTTAGATAAAGTTAGGTCGCAATTTTACCAGTATGGAAGCTACATTTTGAATTGAAAATACTCACCACCGGAGTACCCTCCAACTGAGAGTTGATAGTTTCCATCTTCATTAGTAAGGCTGAAACTGTCGTACTCGGCGTAAAATTCCTCTGTGCCGTTGAAAAGATCAATTCGAATCTTCATGTCTTCGTTCTTAGTCAGTTCATGGATGTTGTCATTACCAAGCCAGAATTCACCATCGACATCACCGAAGCCATCCTTGTAGCTTTGCCAATCGCGATAGAAGTCGGTTGCACCATTGAAACGATGTTGAATGACGATCCATGCTGTTGAGAGAACATCATTGACACTCGTAACGCTTGGAGATAGAATGAAGACAAGTAGCGTATCAACCCTCAAAGCACAAACGCATTGCATGATCTCGATATATGTCATGTGCCCTCGACGATCGCACAGAACATTCAGGCGCACGCGTGTCAACCGATCCAACAAGACAACGAACAGAAGATCATGTTCAAACTAACTTCTTGAAGAAACGGTGAAACTAAATGAATGATACAAGAACGAATTAATCAAGGCTATGTACAAATTTTACTATAGACAAACGGACAAAAGTAACGAAGTAAATAACGAATACAACTTACGGATTGTGATTACGGGCATAGAAGCGATGCGACGACTTGCGTGCTGCTTGACTACAAGATTACTGTCTAATTATAGCAAAACGAAACATCGAAAGTCCATCGGCGCGAAAACGAGGCCGACGAGCGGAACGGAAACGAGGAGGTCGCGCGGATCGCAACAATATACATGGGAGTTTGACCTCTGTCACGTGTGAAAACGCCAAGAAATTTATTTTCCATTGTATTCTTTTTTGAAATGATGGTCAATTTTACGAAATTCGAGGCTCCCCAACGTTGGAATGTTTCAAGGCACGACTCAAGACCCACCTTTTTAAAATGGCATATGCGAAATAATGTCGTTTTTTAAATTAAATCATCCCAGGAACAGTGCGAGAAATGTTTAAAGTACCTGTAGATATAGTTTAATTTTAATTCTCATTAATAGGATGGTAAAAGTACATTTTAATTTGCTATAATTATGATTTCAGTTTTAAAGTGCGGTAGAGTTTAGGCCATGATGCATGTCAGCGCTTTAGAATATTTGTATAGTTTTAGCGCTCTATAAATTCTTGTATTATTATTATTATATTATTATTATAAATCTTAGCCGTCACATTCATTCATTTCTTCTCGGAACTGTCGTGTGGCATCAAAAGAAGTCTGTCGCATAAAGCATTGGGTCTGCGTTTGGCGTTCAACTAGAAATTACCTTTTCCGCTGTCGTCAACTTGAAGAAACAATGGAACAATTCTTCCTGATATTTCAAAACATTGAAGTCCTGTTCTTTGTTGGTGTTGCAGAAAACCCTGATCTACATGCAAGAAAGAAACTGACATTGATTGGAGCAGAAAGTAAGCTAATTTCATTAGCAAAGAAATTAAACGATTACAACAAGCAATTAGCCGTGAAATAATGACAGCTAAATCTACTTACCTGGATTTAAATTATTACACTCATCCAATTCAGGTTAAAAGAAACTAATCAAATGTTTATGGAAGCATTTAAAAGAATTTATCCCTACCTAACGGTCTTATTCCAACTTGAATTGGATCTCCTTCGCAAACAACATCGAGGCACCTCGAAGACGATACACATTTTCTGTGAAATGTGTTCGTGCACATTGAAATTGGAGACAGTATTCCAGTCCCAATGAAATTTATTGTCCATTTTGTCCATTGACCTATGTAAAACGAAAACAATATATTCGTTTTTTGGTTAAGAAACCTGTAAGAGACTCATTAGAGCAAAGAGTTTTTTACTAAAATGATTATTTTGTAATAAGTAGCCTAACGTCTCTCGCCAAGAAATAGAATATATTTTTAAAAACCGTTCGCATCTTTCATGAACCATAAAGTTAAGTCTATCACTTCAAAAGATCCAATATTGCAAATTATTTTTCCAATAATTCCATGAATAAAATACAAAACAATTCAAAAATATCGTTCGATACACCGTATAGTATGTGTTCGTAAAAACTATCCTAGCGACTCTGAATTATTATTACTTCAAAAACACTCTGCTTGTCCTAGCAATCCAATCATTGACTCACGTTTATTTTTTCCACTGCACTAGGAGCAATATTCTGGACAACGAATTGCCTTTTGCTTGGTTTGTCATTTTGCCACTAGCAAAATAAAAATTGTGCCTTATCGGGATATCTGAAGTCAGTTGTTCTTCGGCACAACCTCGGTTGATTTTTAGCCAATTTGAATTCTTGTCAGACTATTCGTATTTTGGAAGATAGAGCAATCCGAAAATTACATATTTCATATGTAGAAAGTTTTCTGTTCGGGAAGCCATGCGAGGCTCTGTATAGAGGTTCGGCGCATGCGTATCCTGAAGTTGGCTTTTGCAAGAATACTTTGACAGATCTGGCACATGAACCTTAATTTTAAGGCTCTACAATAAATCACCTAACACTATGAACTGGAACCATGTGAAATACATGTGAAAATCAGGTAAAAAAATGTGTGAAAAGTGCCCTTTTCGCAGGGATTTTCACTCTGTTTTCTAATTCACATGGTTTTTCACATGGTTTTCACATGGTAATTGAAATTTCACATGGTTTTCACATGATTTTTCACATGGCAATTGAAATTTCACATGGTTTTCAAATGATTTTCACATGGTGTTTGAATTTTCACATGGTTTTCACATGGTTTTGGATTCGTAGTGTAAGGACACTACTACCTATACCAGGGTTAAAGTTTTAGGGTTCAAGAGAATAAGGTTATAGCAGGTAGCAATCTAGCGCAATAGGAAAACAAAGAGAAAGCAACCAAGTCAAATTTTAATCAAATAAAATGCTTTACCAGTTGTCCCTTCTGCAGTGCAATTCTCCTAAAATAAAGAAGAAATTACAAGCCACGTAAGTTCCATGTTTGTTCGGTATTCGTACATCACAAAAGAAAAAATATCAGAAAATAGCAATGAGCAGTCTAGATATGATATGATATGATATGATATGATATGATATGATATGATATGATATGATATGATATGA
>OFHS01001808.1:0-24832 GCA_900245855.1 Calvadosia cruxmelitensis
CTGTCAACATCCGATCACTGGAAAATCTTCATGGCTCAAACCCGTTTTGATTGCTCTTTATCAAATACAACTACAAACAACGGTATCACCATCAAAATTCTTTCTGATTTCAAGTTGAAAGCAGTTCACTAATATCGGTATTTGAGCAAACATAACACAATATTTATCGACCCATTTGTTGCTGGACGGCAAATCCTTTTTTAATTTCAAAGCCAACACAACATTTAGCGATCAGCAAGATCATTTGAAATTACTACAATCTTAAATACGTTTCATTGCCTATAGTTTTCTCAGAGATTCTTCTCTGTGCAATATAACGCCTTGTTTTCACAAATAGAACATCAAAATATCCCTTGCTTTTGCCAATACCAGTTTTGTTAATATTGCTTAATCTTCAGCTGTCTCAGGTATGCCTCTATTAGCAAAGTGCTCATTATTATATGCCACATGATCATTATTATTATCATCATCATCATCATCATCATCATCATCATCATCATCATCATCATCATCATCATCATCATCATCATAATCTTCCTTAATTTGTATCCATCTCAACAGCACATACTTGGCATTTTGTAGAATAGCCGCTCTGATGCCCCGGAGTTGGTCTGCAAGTACTTGCTATCTGTTGACCAGTCAAAATGTGTAATAAAACTTGAGCTGCCTTTGCATTGTCCAACACGTTTGTATTTATCATGAACAGAGTAAATGTCGACAAAGTTATCATTCGAGCCAACAGCAAGCCAGGAACCATCTGGAGAGTATTTCATCTCGTGAAGAACTTCCTTCCGATCTTGTATCTGCATTAGCTCAGAGAGATCTCTACAAGATAAAACACATTTGCAAAATTATAGTCACAACAAAACACACAAGAAACATCACCTGAATGTAAAAAAATAAAGTAGGCCTACTCATGAGTGGCGTACGCTCAGTCACATATATATAAACATGAAAAGCAAAAAACACCTATATAGTGTATCTTGAAGATTATAATTACAGTAGTTGTGGATTGCTAAACCATGTTTAATTACGAACCATCCCCCTTATAAAACAAAACTTTTTGTTAAAACTTTAACTCTAGAAATATTTGGTGATGTTGTGATTGGTGAATTTTTCTCGACCAAGATCCCCTGAGATCCCATAGTCCACATGGGAGCTTAATGTGGTGACCAATAGCTATCAAGTTGTACCAAACAGAGATAGCATACATTAGTGTGGTGTGCCCTCAACAAGCAACAGCCACTGTTATCATCCAACGTACCTTCCTTTCAACACCCTGAATGATCCATTGGAATGACCAACGCAAATTTGTGTTCCATCCGTACTGAATGCAGCTGAGCGAACCTCAAGGTCAAAGTGTACCTTGGCAATCATAGATGTGCTGGCCATATCCCAAAGCCTGCAACACAAATGATTTCTTAGCATTAAAACGATGAACAAGTGGATATTAGGGTGGTTCAAAAAACTGAAGTTTCAAAAAGTCACGGTCCCCAGGCGGAAAAAGACGTTACACAGTCCCAATATGCGTTTCCCAAAATATTTCTTCACCGTGCGATAAAGAAAAGTACCTCCCTCAGTCATTATTGTGATCCCATATAAAGTATATGGGTTTTAGATGTCAAAACATAAATTCCAATACAAGTGCGATTTGCGATTATTTGTAATGGGAAATTTCACAAACAGAAAACTTCGCGGTTTTTTTGAACCACCCTAGTGGATATGAACACTGTACTAGAGCCATCTAGCTAATCGTTGGGACATCTAAAGCCATTTTAGTTCCTTTCAAATGTAAATGGTGGACCATTTTAGCTCATTTTGCAAAGAAATCAATAGAAATCGAGAACAGTAAACATTAATAGAGTGGCAAGAACAATAGATGTCCTGACTCTTGTGAATTTTAATAAAAGGCTCTCCATTGTACGACACAACAATCGTCTTATGATTTACATAAACCATGAATCCAAAACAATTTGAAAATCAAGTGAAAACAATGTCAAAGGGCAAGCACCCTCCAAAACGTCATGTGAAATAGCAAGCACTGTGTGAAAAATCATGTGATAAACAAGCATGTGAACTTGAAAAAAAAACGATAAACCAGGTGAAAAGTGCCCTTTTTACACAATTCTCACAAGATTTTTCACATGGTTTTCACAAGGTTTTTCGCATGATTTTCACAAGGTTTTTCGCATGATTTTCACATGGACTTCACTTCACACTGTTACAGTCCATAGTGATACTATTACAACAAGGTCAATAACTTACTGTACCTGACAGTTTTATCATCACTGCCTGTCACAAATATTTCTTTTTTAGGATGAACAGCTAAAGCCCAAAGCTCTCCTTCAGCATGACCCTGTTGGAAAAAAGCAACAGTCAAAGATTTATCAGAGAAGACCGACATTGGTCTGCAGCCTTACACCAATATGAGCTAGACATGATTTCACTGTCAAGTGTCAATTAATGTCATAATCTAGTTGTCATGTCAACATTGATCTGATTTTGGATCCATTTCCATCTCTTACTCAAAACATAATGATGCACACAAATATGGAACTATCAGCATTCTTTGTGTGTTCAAAATGAATCTGTAATAGCAATTCTGCACTGATAGCATTGCTTGTAAACAGGATAATGATGTCAAAGCATGATCAGAAATTTTTAAAACTTCAATTTTTAACGTACGGGTACACTTCCATAATGTTTTTTAACACGAACTAACAGTAAAGCTGCAGTTCTCTTTGTCTTATTTACGAGATCACTGTGTAATGTGTTCAGGTCATTTAAAAGTTGATCATCATCAACATCACCTACACAACCAAAATTAATTTTCCATTGTCCTTTGTTTCTGAGAGGGTGTGCACACCATTTATCGCTAGCAAGACCGTCTAAGTCCATGAAGCTCTAGTTTGCTTATTCAAGTCATTCCATTAAAGTCCACAAAGTGAGCAGAAACCATCTTGGTATGGCCATTGGTAAGCAGCAAACCGGTAGGCCAAACATATAACTAACTTGAGATTTACAAGAAGAAAGAGCTAATGCCTGATATTAACCTTGCCATACCTGGATAATCGTAACTGGTTTGTCTTTCTCTCCAGCTACAACCTCAAATATTTCCCCGCCGTTTGTACCGGCTAAGATCTTCTCACCATTCCAGCATACGCTTCTGATTGAAAGACCTAGAGAAAGAGACTTCAGTAAAGAATGCATTTGGAAAAAATATGAAAAACATTGAAGAGATGAAGAACAGAGAACGCCTCACCATGATAGCCCATTGGGTTATTTCCTAAGTCAATACGAGTGATTAAATTGAATTCTGGATCCCATAGAGCGGCAGTACCATCTTTAGAACCAGTAGCGTAGCCATCTGGGGTCGTATCCATTGTGAAAACCCCGCCCTGATAAAATACAAGAAGATGGGATTGACAATGCAGTTAGGAGTGGATACATGTCAATGGGCTAAAGAAATATGCAGTCACAAAAATTGTGCATTATAATCACATAAAATGTGTTTGAAACGGCACATAAGATGAAGCTGGGTTCACTATGGACCGTGTAAAAACCATGTGAAATACCATATGGATTAGAAAACAGAACGAAAACCAATTGAAAAGGGTACTTTCACATGGGTTTCACACAGTTTTCACATAATTTTTAATTTTAAATGGATTTCATTCGACTCCAGTTCATAGTACCGGTACGTAGTTGGTGCTTTGGCTTCCTTCGACAGTTTAAAAACACAAGTTGTCGTGTTTGCTTGTCCTCTACCGAGAACATCTCTATTACATTGGAGTCCAACACATTTCAGTGATTTCAACTTTATAGTTCTTTCAGCTTATTAAGTTGCCTCAAAATCTATTGGTCCTATTATGATAACTTGAAAATCTAAGAATAATTGGTTGCGTAACACACAACACACATCAGCCTTGACACTTATATATATATTTACAAAAAGTTTGCGCCACAGGATTTACGTTTTATTAAAATATTTATAGTAAATTAGAAGAAGGAAAGTCAGCTTGCATCAAATAACAATTTTGAACACAAAACATGTCTTCAATACCTTTTAACTGACATTACCTCATTCAATAACATAAACAAAAATTGAACAGAGAGAAAAGAGAGAGAAAGTTGTTGGTTTCAGAGAGAACAAGTAGTTGCATAAAAGAACATACTTTCGGTATATAAGCACAGTACACCAGCATTATTTAAATGGCGTGGGCATGACACAGATATTAACCTTGTGAGCAGATGGCACAGTTGAGATGAGTTTGTGTTGATGCCATTTGCAAATATCACCACTCAGTGTTCCAGCATAGATGACATCGTTAGAGCCATAACCAACACAAAGGAGTGTCTGAATTTCGCCTACTTGACCAAATGTACCTGAAAAAGGTTGGAAAAAATGAAATTCCAGTCAAATCTAAGCCCACTGTCACATTTGTGTGCTCCACTCTGTGAACTATGGCTGTCGTTAAAACTTTTACAAATGTCAAAATTGAGAATAATAACAGTAAAAATCACTATCAATTAGATGTACTTAAACAACTGAATAAATTCTCAAAGATTTCTTCTTGCTCAAGCTTCAATGAAAATCAAATTTACTTCCCCAAATAACTTGCTGTGGAACAAGAAGTGTCACTTGAGTATAACTAGTTTTGCATTGGAAGCTTACAGTAGTGCTCATTGAGATTTTCAACATGTAAGGTTACGAAACTCATCAAGATCGAAAAACAACTACTTTTCACACAACGGTGCGCAGTATATGTGCAATTATATTTCACCTTTCTTGGCTGTCAATGCATTTCCGCATAGAGTCCAAAATTTGATGTGCTTCACGCCACATGTTGTTAGCTCGTTGTTGTTGTATGGATTGAACTTGACATCAAATATCTAGAAAATCATATAAAAATGCAGCTAGAAATCCAAGAAAAGAAGCATACCAGAACCTGCAACAACCATTTCAGAGTAGCAAGCTAATTTAGTAGGTAAATATTGCACGCATGACTAAATATATCGTAAACCTACAAAAAAAGCAGCTTTAGGAGAAGCATCAAGATTAATAATTTCAAAAACAATTACTATCCACTCATTTTCTTTTGTTTGTTTGTTTGGTATATCGTAACCGGGTAAGTTTTCACAAACATTTTCAGTGGGATGAGAGATCACAAATATTATGACACATGTCGGTGTTTTTAGGGCATGAAGGAAATCAATCAATGTAATTCAAGCCTGCGATCTGAAACGTGGTTTCTGATGATGTTCAGTCTGTGGAAAATCTGGTGATGCATGTTGCACGAAGAAGCATCAAAGAATTATAGATTAATCAAACAATAATTGCCAAGCTGCAGGTTTGGAATAATCAATAAACATATGTGACCTGTGCTGTCAGAATGTGCATTTGGGAGGGAATCTTCAAAATTGACCTTTTCACATCAGCAGATGCGCAATTTCACTAGCTATGTAATGGTGAAATCAGTGTTTCAATCTGATGAGTATAACTCATTTTGTAAACAAAAACGCAGATATTATAATAAATTGGTAATATATTATCACTTACGCGGTCACTATGTCCTCTTGTTGTTGAAATACTTTTTCCTTTCTTCCAGTCCCACACGCATAACGTGGCATGATCTTCTAAACCAACAGATGCCAAATGCTGTGACATTAATGAAAATGACAACAGGATTCATGGTGTGAAACAATAAGATATAATAGCAATTGTAACAGCTTCATTGATATAAGTTGCTACTTTCCTATACCAACTGTATTGATGTTGTAAGGTATGCCAGTTGAGTGTTGACGAATTAATAGATGGGTGTAAGGTAAGGTTGAATATATAATTGTGGCAAATACGACGGCGGGTAGCCAGTCCGTTTGAAGGCTTGAGACTACAGATTGCAAGAGAATGATGTTACAAAATACAAGACATTTATAGTGACTGACAAAGGGCGCTGATTGACGGTCTGAGTTGTGACATAAATGCTTGATGAGACCACCACAATGTGAACTGAGCAGCAATTATGGCTCAGTCAACATCACACTTTGTTTTTCGCTAGAACAATGAAAACTGAGGTTTGAATTAATATCATATGTATGGAGTATTTACTATTTCCTACAAACAACTATTCCTTAAAGTACACAGTTTAACGCTATAAGGGTGAGCACCAACCTGACCAGAGGAGCTAAATGACAAACACGTGATCCCGCGCTCGTGGACTTCTTTCAGAATAGATAATGTTTGACATGTGTCAGTGTCCCAAATGCAAATAAATGGATCTTTGCCAATCTGTCCAGTGGCAACCAATTGCTTTTCTGGATGAAGCGCAAGGCTGCAGAAAGTAATTTACACAAGTAAATTAAAACAAGTAAAGGAAGTCCAACATCAAAGAAAAGGTAAATCTATTGCAAATCATTTGATAACAATCAGCACTGTCTATGCTACACAAGCTAACGGGTTAAACCTAAAACAAATGTAAGTCGTTTGTTTGGTGCAAGGGAGACAGAGATGATAACACTACGAGTGGCTACTGCCAAGAGCCAAGAACTTTAAGCAAACTGATTTTAATCCGACAAGGCGAATTTAGATTTATTTACAACACATAGCTATGTACAAAACTACCATTCACAGACTGAAGCAATACAACACGTAACACATATGAAACTGTGACACCACAACATTTGACACTTTGTATTATACTACAAATATATACGCCACCCAGCTCTACAAAATTCAGAGGCACAAGACTTACACGTCACTCAGATTTACAAATCTCACGAGATTTGGTTCCCAACATTGTGAATCGTCAACACCAATAAGATTGAACCATGGCATTGTACTGGTCCCATTCAATAGCAGAATATGATCAAATTTTACTACTCCGTCTTGGGTAGTAGCTTGATTCCCCTTTCTACTGACTATACCTTTAAAGAGCATTCTAACAAAAAACCGGCCTGCAGCACAAGCATGATTGAAGCAAACAGGAGCCTTCATCCGTCTTCAGAAGAAAATTCAAACGTTTTTTAAAAATTATCTACCGGTATACTAAATTCATTTCCTACTTACTTCAATTTAAAAAATGAACAAAATCGCCTGCAAGTACAGTGACTTGAGATATTCATTTAAAATGCTTCATTCATTGTCGAGATGTGACAATATGAAGCAGTTACTTCTGCATAATTAAGCAAAAGTGATAGCAGTTTCTGCATAATCAAGCACAACTGATTATTCTTGAGCAAGGGCCAACCACCTGGTTTCACCATCATGGATCATTATCTCTGTCATTCCCATCTGTGTGCATCCCACAAATGCAGATAATCCCATTAAATACATTTGCAATCACTAAAAACTATTGGCGCTTTCAGGAAAGAAGATTATACATTCTGTTGCATTATTCAAGCAGGCTGTATTTTTGTTTGCAAAATTTAGCAACAGAAACAAGCACAGTTTTCATTCAGCAAATTTCGATTAAAAGAATAAAAACGTACAGAAAGTATCAGTTTACCAATTACCTTATGATATCGTCAGTGTGGCCAATAAAAAACCTTTGTTTTCTTGCTGTGACATCATAGACTACTCCAACACCAGCCACAAAGTAAACAACATTTTGAGCATGTGTGTAGAACAAATTGTTTCTACATTGATGTCCGCGATAGCCGTAGACCCATTCGAGTTCCAGATGCGATTTTGGTGCAGTCTTGTCCTCCATGACCTCCTTGAATCACCGTAGAAACAGGCACTACCTTAGCAACAATGACACGGTGTTTATTTAGTGCCCATTTGAAGTGAATAAAACTAACAACAAATAACACACCCGCCAACATCTGCGAGGGAGATTCGAAATCATCAGAAAGTGACGCACAAAAGCACTAAAATGAGACTGCACGGGATCGAGGGCAATCGTTGGCGGGAAATTAAGTAGCCACGTGGATACCCGCATAGTGGGAGATGTACAAACAAAACAGTGCAACCTCGTGAATATCACTATGGTTTTCCAATCACAGATCTTGATAATAAGCGGGTAGTGACATTAAGCAGAATAAAATCGTTCATTCTGACTGATCTTGGTTCTCAAATGGACATAATATTAGGCGAGTCATGATCTAAACCTCCTTATTAACTAACGGTGTTACGCAGAAGTACTGTACATTGTTCTGTAAGTTCCTCATTTAAATCTTAGGCGATGCGTTTTACTACACATGCATTATTAATTTACAGCAATTGTGACAATTTTTGTTTGTGCAGCACCATTAAATTTATACAGAAGTAATTGAACTTCAATTGCAGCCCTAATGATTGACATTAAAACAATAAAACTACAATAAAGTAGCAACATAATTATGTCCGATACTAATATTGCAATGTGGAATAATTATGTATTCCCAGAAAACACAAGACCTCTTTACGGCGTATCCGCGGCGTCCAAACGTCATGAAAGTGTCATCATCGAAAGCATCGCCGTCTTGTGCTTTGTCGGTTGTCTCAATGTGTCGGATGGGATATTGGACAAGTTCGAGAAGACAGTAGCTAAAAAGAAGCGACGCCACAGCCACTACACGACGTGCTCACATGAAGATCGTCTGCGTTGTACCGTCATAGGTTTGGACAGTCGATCTCGCTTTCTGACGTACATTCTCGTGAGTTTAATGGAAGTGATATGTCTGTTGCATACGTAATCGTTCACTTTTTAAGTCAATTTGTCAACGTCCAATATAGATATGTTTTGAAAATATATAATTATCAACAATAAATATGCGACCTAGCTTGATGTAATGTATAGGAGAGATGCGTCAACTTATACAGATTCTTATCTCATATCAGAATTTTTTGCTCTTTTATGTTGAAATTATTGTAGCTGGTGCTGTCTCAAAGAAACAACCCTTTCCTCTTACGGCTCACAACATCCTGGTAGATAGTCAGTAACGCGAATGGTTATTATCCCTTATGTAGTTTTAAAAAAATACCACATAACTACAACAATGGTCTACACGGGTCTACATATATATTGTAGGTCTATGGAAAATACAGAAGTCCATAGATGCCGGAAAGTATAGGATACCATTAAACAGATCATATTGTGCGATGAAGAAGGAAGCATAATCATATACGGGATCCAAGAAAAACACACGAACATCATAAATAAAATCAGCAGACTGCAACTTATGGAAAATTGAACACAAAATTTCAATAAATTTTATTTGTAAAATGAGGACTTGAACTTACAGTTGGGAAGCTATCAGAATAAAATCCTGCAACACCAAAATACAATTCGTTAATTATGTAAGAGCCTCTTTATTGCTTCGTTTTCTTTTTTCTAGATTTCGTGCTGATGGTTGGCACAAAGCCAGACTCATATACTGTGCATCCCTCAATGATATTTTGATTTGTAGAATCGAAGCGACCGCCAATCTGAAAATGAGAAGAATATTGGAAACTATGCTAAAAATTGTAAAGAAGAATTTAAAAACCGTCATCAGATCATAAAAAGTCATCAGATATTACCTGTTGGACACAGTTTTCAAGATCCCAAATACGACATGTTCCATCTGCTGATCCAGAGACAATCCTTGTTGAAGAAACCTGGAAAAAGATAGCAAAGCAGTGGAATAATCTGGCTTGAGTATAAACATCAACACAGTGGCTAGGCTACTGTCTTCGTGTACGATTAAATATTGGCTATTGGTTGTGTGGATGTCTCGTCATTTCATCAGATATCAATATAAGCGGTCAATCAGAGCTCTCCGTCAGTCGCAGTAATGTCGTTCTTTTGCAATCTGTACTCTCGAGCCTTAGGATGGGCTGGCTACCCTCTACCAAAGGTAGTTGCCCCAACAAGGGGGAATGGGCGGCGTTGAAATTTTGAGCCTTACTATAATCGTGCAAAATTACGCATCGGTAGCTTTCTGTCACTGAACCCTGGATGTGGTTGAACACACTTAGCCATGGTTTCAGATACGGTGAGGAACCAGTCTTACAATTATTAGAAAGGAACTAGTTAGGTCACATCTCTGACCACAATCTAGTATATGTAAGTCGATGGTTCGGTGCGAGGGAGACAGAGACGACAACATTGCGAGTGGCTCCTCGCCAAGANATTGCGGCTTTGTGACCGGTCAGACTTCGTAAACAAGAGCATGTTTCTACATCCCATTCCTGGATGATGCCATCACTAGTGAAATAAATTACAATTAAATCAAATAAAAACCACCTACTAATAATAATGTTAACACTATGAATCCAAAACCATGTGAAAACCATGTGAAAACCATGTGAAATTTCAAACACCATGTGAAAACCATGTGAAAAACCATGTGAAAAACGTGTGAATTAGAAAACAGTGTGAAAAACCATGTGAGAAGGGCACTTTTCACATGGTTTTTCACATGATTTTCACATGGATTTCACATGGCATCAGTTCATAGTGTAACATGGCACAGGATACTGTTGACCACAATGTAACCAACTACCCATCAATAGTCCTATGAAATTTTAAAAATCGGTCTTTTAAGGCAGGTGGTCACTCAAGAAAGGTAAACACTGATAATGACATTATTAAACCAATCAGGAAACACTGAAAAGTGATTTCTAAATACAAATGGCTATTTAATTTAACACACATGGGTGTTTTATTCCAAGAAGTTACCTAACAAATGTCATTGCCTAATAGCATTGATTCCAAATTACGTCAATGTGTCAATTTCTATGGACAAACAAAATGCCTTTGCCCTTCAATATTAAATGCCATGTTGATCTTCTAATGCACTGTAACTTTCAACCATTTCTCTAAGAACTATGTTTCAACCAAGGAAGAAATTCGAGCATTGGAGGGCAAATGATGTCCACAGAAATCGGCACAAATGATGTAATTTGGAATCGATGCTATACACAAGATCATGCAGCAAAGGCAGTGATTTAACACAGGTGGTCTCTTAAAACAGGTCGTCACACGAGACAGGTAGTTGATTCACGCAACTGTTCTCTTATGCTTACTACACGTGATAGTTCATTAAGACAAATAATCACTTACAGTCAACTCCGCCAATAACGGTTGCACCATTGGTGGAATTTCGTCAATAGCGGTGAATTTTTGAAGTCCAAATGATTGTTACGGTCTGCCTTTGCTAACTATATCCGCCAATACTGATGTCGCCAATAACGGTTTTTCGTCTGTTTCGGTTTTTCATTCTGGCCCCAGATGACAACTAATTCACAATTATCGGTTTTTGAGTTCCTCCAAATCAGTTTGCATGATATTGATTCAGCTTAAATTTGGACGATCCACAGCGCACCGCATTCGGCGGAGTTGACTGTAATTCAATCCATCTCATAAAATACTGATTGTTAATTAGCACACGAGGATGCTAACACACAAACTTACTTCTTAATACAAGTAAATATTGATTAACAATGGATGTTAATTAACAATGAATGTTAACTAAATTGAACCCACCTAGTACCAATAAAGAAGCGAGCAAGATTGAAACACAGACAAAGTACAGGAGAATCATTCACATNGCATAAATGTTGGCTAATTCTGTAGTTGCTAGTTGGGCCTCTTCCTCTTTGCCACATCGGTGTAGTCATTCAACTCTTTTCCGTACCCGTTTCACCTCTTTATCATCTTCCCATACTACCCTACGGCTTGATGTTGGTTTCACGAGAGGGATAGTGTGCACGGCAGCTTTATCTATGGCTGAAGCGATGTCTCCGTAGCTCGGGTTTTCTTCGGAAACAGGATACATTTATGTTCTATGTAATACTAGCTGGTATGAGTTCCAGCTTTATCTCTTCCTCGCACCAAACTATTGACTTACATTCTATGAAGAACACACTACTAACCTTTGAGTCCAATATTGGTGTTAAATGACCATAAAATGTCCTCATTACACGGCCAGTTTGTAACGTCCAGAGTTTCAGTGTTCTAGAAATGGTGATACATTAAAACGTGAGTATTTGCAGAAACGAATAAAACATAAAGAATCGGATTATTAACATAATTATCGGATTTTTCAATAAAAGAACACACTAGAAAGCAATAGTTTGTTAACAATTCGTTGCGGAAAATGCAAGAATGCTATGATGCCTCACATCTGCAGTGGCTTCTACGTGGAGAAAGTGTCGCCCATTTATAAATCCATTCATCATCATTATAAATTACTCTACTTGTAATCCTTTATCATTTATGATGAGCCACCATTTATAATACATTTAACTAGTACTGATGTCCGTTGTCTCGTCTTTCGACTATCGTGTATGCCAGATCTGAATCAGGACACCTCACATCGGGTCTAGATATCAACTGAGGTGATATTAATGGGGTTGCACTGTATATTAAACTAACTTGATTAAATATCTGAAAAAGGAGACCATGTCCAAAAATCTCCAGTGCTACAAAACAATACATAAAATATACTAATGGCGGGTTGCAATGCATCCAGTCTATCTCTCGCAAGACCCCTTTGGGATAACAATTAGTTATTGCAGAATGTGAGTTGTATGCAACACAGCAACACACGAACAATTCAATAAACTTCAAGAATATAGTATCAGAATCATCAAGGGTGGTGGCTCTTCACGCTCTAGTCACGTGACGACCAAGTCACATGATCACTCTAATTACAATAGTTTCACAATGCGTGCTGTGACTTGACAGTCAAGATACAATATGGTTAACAACATTAGTAACACACTGCGTCATGTATCATGACTGACGATAAAGCAATAGATAATATTTATGAACAGAAGATGACTTCAATGTTGCAAGGAACAGAATTTGTGATACACTGTACAATTTAACACCTTATATATCCATACCAAACCAAACATGCCTTAGTTATTGACCAGACTTACTATGACAACAGAATAACTAGCTAGAACTAAAAACGTGATCAACCTCCAGAGGGGGTGGCCGCATGTTGCACCAATTCTTTCCATTGCTAATGGCTTTATGATTTTGTCAGTTCATCTGCAATGTTCGTTGAATGTGAAGCAAGGTCATTAGCAAACTGCGCCAGGAAAGTATATCTCAGCGTACTGCCACAATGGTAGGGCTCAGTCAGATGGCTTGTGAGCACCACTGACAGGGGAGAATCCGCTGTCATTGTAGTGTGTGGCCAATTAATGACAGCCAACGACACATGATCTCTTGTGTGGTGGGTAATATATTGCTGATACCATGTAACTGGCAGCTGCGGATGATGAGTGGATATGGATAACCCATGACGTGCCATAATACAGACTGATGAGACCTTTGTCAACAGCAAGACATAGTTCAACTAATACTGAACTCACCTTACAACTGCCATGCAATCAGCTAAGCTAACCCCACTACCTAACAAGGGGTGATTGCTACATCCAACATTAGTAAGGTAGTCACTATGTAATACAGTTAATGTTATGTCTGTGCGAATGAGTAAGACATCACTTTTTGAGAAAGATTGACTAACCCATCACTGGATGAACTCAGAATATCTTCTCCAGTGATACAAAGACTTGTGATGGTACCTTGGAATAGAAAAAGACCATGAAAACAAACTTTCACAATCCATTCAATCAAGATAAAAATATTAATCGCATATCACCATGAAAAAAGGTACCTAAAATTAGCGAAAAAAAGTCAGTACAATTTAAAATCACGTGCAGAGAAAGTACTAAACTACTGCCTTCCCATCTGAGCTATGATTATATTTACCGAGGAAGATAGATGTATGAATTTTCAGTACACTTTCAGCATATGATCAAACGTGATTAGAAAGTACCAAAATTTCATTACATTACTGGTACAAATTCGGTATCTTTGCGGTACAAAATCAGTACTTTTTTAGCCCCCAAACAATTAATTTTCAGTACTTTCTTAACGCAATGAAAACTCAATAGTGTTTCAGTGCTTGTCGGTGCTTTTCAGTATTTTTTCAGCATTTTTCTCACAGTGTATGATGTTCCCAAGCAGTTTGGAAACCGGTTAGCAACCTTCATCATCATCATCATAATCTTTATTTTCTGAGGGGCACCTGATAAGTCAGTGACTTCTCTCACTCAGGGCCCTCACAACACTCAAATCACTTGCAATACAACGAAGTAAAAATGAACTAGTAATTAACTAAAATTGAGTAAAAACTAATGTTACTGTATATCTATATCTATACTTTAAAAAACAAACTACTTGCTAAAATGTAGGCCTAATAGTGTAATTTGAAGTTTACCAATACATTATACTTTATTAAAAATAATAAGCGCGACAGTTCATTTTAAAAGTGTTTAGACTTGCACATTCTCTTAACCTTGATGAGAAGACAATATTTGTATGCATTCCCATGTCTCTTTTTGCCAGATTCGAATGGATTTATCCGTTGATCCAGAAACTCTAGAATAAAACCCAAAGACAGCAATCAAACGCATCAGAAATATAATGTTACAGCAGGACCATAAAATATCAAATAGACATACAACTATACAAAAAATAAAATAAAACAAATGCAAATATGCAATAATGGAACTAGAAAATATTTCTTTTTGAGTAGAAATTACTAATTAATTACTGCTGAAGTGAATTGCGTTAAGAGACTATTGTATTTGTCATTGCTTCCTTCTATGATTACTGAGTTCAGATTATGATTGTTTTGTTGCAAGATAGTGACAGAATGTTGACAGCACCATAAATTTTGAAAAAATTGATATGGTCTAACGGGTAGTATGAGTGGCTGCCAGTCGGATGTCCCGGGTTCGACTCCAGGCCAAGCTGACACTTACTGTATCTTTCTTATGTCTTCTGTGGCTTTAATTGTCGAGGACCCAAGGGAGAAAAGCGATTAGCTTATTGGGCTACCTTCATATAAAGTGACATTTACATTTTTACATTCCCAACAATAAAATTTTTAATTTAAATGAATTGATTTTTTCAAACTTTGACTTTGAAGATTTGAGCTAATCAATGTCATAACGATAGCTTGTTGTAATAAGTTGTAGCACTATAACAAATAACATACACAATTTCTTCATTCATGTCCAGACATGTCACACATCCTCTGTGGCCACATAAAACTGCTATTTGATGAAATTTGACAACATCCCAAATCTGAAATAACAAATACAGTCAACCGACTTACTTTATAATGCACTGAGTCACACAATGAACTGGATCGTGTGAAATCCATGTGAAAATCATGTGAAAAACTATGTGAAAACCCTGTGAAAAGTGCCCTATTCACAAGGTTTTCGTTCGGCTTTTCTAACTCATAATGTTTATAACATGGTGCTTGTTACTTCGCATGGATTATGGATGTACTTCCTATTTCACATGGATTTCGAATGGTTTTCACATGTTTTGGATTCATAGTGTTATGTAGCGCTCAAAAATCGCAAAGAATGTTTCAGTTATTCAGTTACATTTTTGAAAGCAGCTATTAAAAACTTATAAAAGTTTCAAGTTCCTTTGTGGAAAATGTAACTATTTCCTTAAAGTAACAATTTTCTTTACGTTTTTGAATTGATTTAATTCACTTAATGGCTAGATGTAGTAGGCAGAATATGATGTATTGATGTTTCAGCATAATTAACATTCCAAAGAATAAATACAAGCAAAGGGAATAGACAATATAAATTCACAAACATTTAGAGTCTTCTTTTGACTAAATTTTCCAACTTCTCTCATTGATTAGAATTGTTCTTGCTCTCACTGTATCTGAAAACAGTCTACTTCCAGCGGCATTGCATCTGACAATTATTCTACGATTTAAAATCAGTTTTAAGAAAGTAATATTGGATATATAATAGTAAACGTTTGCATGAGCCGAATATCACAAATGTTATGTAATAAGGTAAAATATAGTAAACTCCATGCACGTCCGAAAATACGAATCAACGTCCAGAACATTTACTAGTCATTTGCCATTTTAGATGTAGTTAGTCATCATCATTTGTCAAGTTTGTTTTCTGACACACAAGCAATTACAGTCAAATCACATCAATAACCATATTGTCATTATTGGTATAGGCATCACTTCTCCTGGTCACAGCAGCTCATTGTGAGCCACCTGAACTGAGAGAGAGAGACCACTTCTCCACCAATAGCAGTAGTTCAGTATTCAGACACTTCCAGATCATTGTCCACAACATGAATTGAATAAATGGGGGTTTTTACTGTTGGAGAGTGTATGTTTACACTAGACACTCTGCAAAGCAACTCATGGTGGTTCGTAAAATGAAAGGCGGTTGTGTACCAAATGGCCGGTACACGATGACGTAACGAGGCTCACTCGGCGGCAGATATATAAGGGAGATTGTTGTGCAGATTAACGAGGGTGCGTCTAGCTCAATGGCAGAGCAGTGGACCGGCAATCCAAAGGTTGTGGGTTCGATTCCCACGTCGTACCAGTTTTTCTGTACTTTTCTCAATCTTGGTTTCCAACATTTACTTGTTACTATTGATTGCTTCCATTGCAGTTTTGGATTCATAGTGTCTGAAAATAGTATAGTACTATAACTCACAATAACTGTCATGTCCCACGATGCAGAGGCAATAAATTTGTTGTCAAATTTCAAGCACCTCACTCCTCCCTGGAAGAATAACAATAAATTACAGCAAAACATTTAATTCTGCATGACTTCTCCTTTGGTTTGATAGTAGATATTCTGAGTTATATGTCATGAAATATTATAAATTGCATCGTTCAATTTACAGCCATAACTTGATCAGGATAACAACATACTGCTATTTGTACTTCCTGTCAAATTCCAATGGTTTCTCAACAAAGTTAAAATAACATTACAAAACGTTAATGTGATTACAAAATTAGTAATTCATTCATAGAGTTTGATTACATATGTAAGTCGATGGTGTTTTGCCGAATATTATTCAGTGTGCTCAAAGTTCTTGGCGAGGAGCCACTCGCAATGTTGTCGTCTCTGTCTCCCTCGCACTGAACCATCGACTTACAACATATATTCAAATTCGATAGTAAATTTTGATTCTGACTTAATTATATTGCATAGTGTTCACAGAAAAATTAACTCCTCTTCTCATGGCAAATAATATTCGAAATTATCATAATGTATACCAAGATATATTCATTGCCATCTAAAATTATTTACAGTATCTCACAAGTAGTAACATTCTATCACAAACTAATCCCTATTAGAGAATAGCCTGTGCAAGTTAATGCAACCAAAGATGTCTTTAACATCCACATGAGGGAACTAATAACAATATTAACCCTTGTCCTGCTTACAAAACTAGTTAAAGGAAGACTTGAAATCGCTTTATAGATTGCTCATTGGCTAGTTGCTAGGGACTAGCTTTCTGATTGGTTATATGTTGCTACTTTTGACTTGCTTCAAAAACGTATATATATATGTCAATAGCAGGACAAGAGTTAATGACTGATTGTAAATACCTTATGGCCGCTGAGTGTCCGGATTTCTTTCCCGCTTCTTACATCCCAAATTCTATTATGGAGATGTAATACTTAGCATGTTATTTCCAGCTTACTGTGCCATTTTTCCAAAAGTACTAAAATATACAGTCAACTCCGCCAATAACGGTGAGCTGGGGACGGTCCAGATTTAACCGTTATTGGCGAAATCCGGTATAGACAAAACAATGAAAATGACATAATCTTTTGTTTTATTATAACAGCAGAAATCAGCTAACCGTCACATTACAGATAATTATTGCACAATTGTTAGTTACGATTGAAATAAGAAGTCATCGTTGTCTGTCGGAGAGACGATAGAGCTACAGACTCAATTTTGTCCTGAAATGCTATCAGCTTTATTTTGCTGCTTTCTGCAACGGAAGCATGGCTACCCAAGTACAAGGAGATGACAGAATTAATACGCGTTCATGACCTCAAAGCTGAATCAATATCGTGCAAATTGATTTGGAGGAAATCAAAAACCGATAATTGCGAATTATTTGTCGTCTGGGGCCAGAATTAAAATCCGAAATAGACAAAAAAAAACGTTATTGATGACACCGGTATTGGTGGATATATTTAGCAAAGGCAGACCATAATAATCATTGGGATCTCAAAAATTCACCGCTATTGACGAAATTCTGGTAATGGCGGAACCGTTATTGGTGGAGTTGACTGTACGTACATATATACACAGACTATGAACCGGAGCCCGTGAAATCCATACGAATACCATGTGAAACTGTGTGAAAGCCACGTGAAAATGACCTCTTCACATGACTGTTTATTCTGTTTTCTTAATCACATGGTTTTTCACTGTTTGTTATTTCACATGGTTTTTTAATGAGAGCTTCCCATTTCACATGGTTTTCAAATAGTTTTCACATGTTTTGGATTCATAGTGATACTTTCACGGTGATAGTTTCTAATAGATACTTGTTCCGGTACTACAGTCAAAACTGTATTAGCGGCCACCTCTATAGAGCATCCACCTGTGTATAAAGGCCACTCTTCAGAAACCAAAAATGACACTTTCTATAAAAATCAACCTGGACAGAAAGGCCACCTGTCTATAAAGGTCATTTTCTATAGGTCCCAAAGGTGACCATTGTAGACAGGTTTTAATGTATTACAATATACCATCCTTCTACTGGTGGCAATGACTTTGCTTGATTGCCAACACCAGTAGCCACAAAGATCTTCTACAACAATAGAACAATTAGGCAAATGCGTTGTGGCAGCTTTACATTGCAGATTAATTCCATTTGTGTTTGAACATACAACAGTGGCTACCAGGAGGACTTTCTTTCTTATTAGGGTTGCCAGATGTCCCTTATTTCCCGGAATTGTTCTCCATTAATATGTTATGGAGCGCCAAATTTAGCTGAATTTGTTAGACATTTCTACCCAAATTAAAAATGTTCAATCTTTGTTTCCTCTGTGGCCTGGTGTGGTCTGATGTTTCTAATATTTGCTTCTCACAAGTACAAAAACCGAGTTGACAGAGATTCTTCTTGTGCCATTGCTGCAGCTGTGTTCAACAATGTTATACCCTCTCAGCCAGATCTCTTAGATGAACATTCTTTCCTCGTGGCTGGCATCAGATCCATACAACTCATTGGATTTCAATGAACACACTATTGTCACTATTCATATATGCTTTAAATCACAGCATAACTCTTGAAAAAGTTTGCTTCAACCTTTAAATATGTGCATTAACAAGAATATATTTTAATTTCAATTGAATGATCTCAGTACTCTGTATAATATAATTATCTTGAGGTAACTATTACGACATGTTGAATGTAGTGGAATGGGAAAATAAATAAAACTAAAACATCAAATGTTTTAGTCTCACCTTATTTTATGGTCTGCTGAACCAGACATGACACGTCGACTGTCAAACTGAATACTGTGCACTGAGTCTTCATGACCCTACCAGAGAGAATTAAAACTGATCGAGATGTCCACTTACATAAAAGTACATTTTGCTCAACGAAGAGTGTAATCATTGCTGTAATGACTGTGAGTAAGATGACTATAGAATAAGCAGGATACTATTTTACAAGCTAAAGCTCCGGCCAGTGTTGTACAGTCAAACCTGTATCAGCGGCCACCTCTATAGAGCAGCCACCTGTGTATAAAGGCCGCTTTTTATAACCCCAAAATGACACTTTCTATATAAATCAACCTTGACAAAAAGGACACCTGTCTAGCTATAAAGGTCATCTTTCTCAGGTCCCAGAGGTGGCCGTTATAGACAGGTTTTACTGTATGCTATGTATGGTTTTACTTACATTATTTCTTAGCTCATATACTTTTAATAAGAACATTGAGGCTCAAAACAGTGCAAATTTTAAAAAATTATAAGAGCAAGTCGAGGCTTGACTGGCTCGCTCAAAATTTATTGAACAATGTTTCATAGCATACAGTAATGTCCAGTAGCTGTGTAAGCACATCATACTGTTACAACATTGTAAGGGTACGCATATGATACTGACTGACGAGTGATGACACTTGAAGGGAAAATTCATAGAAAGGCCACGTACTGTCCAATATTGGTAAGCTCATTCAACATTTTTTCACTATAATGCACCACTGAAACAGCCATGTAACTCAGAGGATCTGAGTTTATTACTGTTAAATCCCAGCGAATTTATTGACTAGAAAATAAGTTGAAAGTAAATCTGATTAATGTTTTTTACAATAAGTTGAATATATTGCTTTATTGTGAAATAAGCGTGGAGTATTCTAAGTTCTAAGTTTAGTTAGAAATTCTAACAAAACAGACTCTAATAATTGGGAATCACTTGTTAATAATTTAAACTTCAAATGGATTGCATGTACCATATCTCTAACATTGTTCAATACGTTTCTGTCGTTGAGATAACTTACCGAAATCAAACAGGACTTCGTAATATTTTTACCCAATCCTGCATTCATGTGTGGTCATGGATTCAATCAGTCACAGCTTCATACCTTGAGAATTCTGACTCGTTTCAAACTCTTCAAACCGCCAATATCCACAGACTCATATTCTGTATCATGGGTATCCAATACTGTTCTCTATGTTCAAATAAACATATATTGAAATATGTTCATTCTTCAAGTATGTGTAGTGCTTGGCGGTCACAATAAGGATAAGACACAAGAATACATGTAGTTGTACATGTATTTGTGCTGCACTCTGGTCCATAGACAGGGAGAGATGGCAAACGGATTCATACCTTCGTTGCCAGACTGGAATCTTCGTATTTTGAGCAGCGGAGAAAATTTTTCCAAAATATTTTTGCGCGGTTGGCCCCTCATTGATGTGACAAAAATGCGCGGTCTGCCCGTGGTTATCAGCTTGAATAACAGAGTTACAGTAAGGATTGAGCGGACAGAGCCTGTTGTTCTGATGAAAATGTCTGCAGCAGAGCTCATTTCTCAGAATATGTGCGGCTGCGGATCCAGCAGGCCAGATTTGCGCGGCAGAGATCTCCGCATAAATTCCAGTTCGGGTTCATTGTAGCCAGGGCTCTATGTCTAGGACCAGGTGAGACAGTGAATACGACAAGAGAGAGGAGCTACAATTGACAGCAGTTATATACAATTTACAAGTTCAGGGAGGCTACATCGAAATGGTAAGAGACTACCTATGATGTAAGGCCACTACATATTCAGCTGCTAGGCTCAGAGATGTTAGCAAATTAACTGCAAGTAATGATGGTAATTCTAGTAGACATTACTTTTTGGTAACTTCACAGTAGACTTGCAACTGTCTAATAATAAAGTGCATCCCAATTATAAGGAAAAAGATAGGTACACACAACACAACATCGATTTATATGCAAACATTTAAGACATCCCAATTTAGATGTGCATTTATTGCATCACTACATTGGATAAGTGCAAAAGCAACTCATTTTTTGAAAACATATTAGGTTGCAACAGTCTTTGCCTATAAGTAGTTGGCAGTGCTGTGAGTACCCAAAATTTGAGAGGTATAATTGGATTCCTTTTATCGGCATGTATTTTTTCATCAAATTAGTTACAAAAACAAAAGAATGAGCACATTCTGCATTGAGAACAACAAAAGTTTCCTTTTCAATATTTGAATTTAGCAAGTTGCAATTGCAAAATGCTGCCAAGGAATTGCAAGTCGTCCCAATGTCCATGATTTTTTAGCATTGTTTTCTAGCTTGAATATGACTTACACATTGATTCTTTGTTTCTTTGATAATTGTGCGTGTCTCTAGAGCACTTTCAGAATCCTTTCCTTCCAGACTGATACAATCGCTGACGATTTCATTGTCGTTTGTTATAGCCACAGTGGTTGTGACACCATCCACCTCACCTAAGTAGCAAAAGGAGTCATCTGGTTAAAAATTATTGTATTTGTATTTCCTATTGGTTTCTTCTTATTGCGTGAATTTTTTCTACAACACATGTTTTTACAATAGCGGTCTGTCACATGAATTACAGCTGGATATTAGGGTCATTCAAAACTGATTGATTTGGAAACTTCATGGCTTCAAGTGTGAAAACAATGCCAAACTGTCTACAGCAATGGCATGCAAAAGTATAATAATTTAATTCAGACTTTAGCGAATGCTCCTTAAGATTTTATCCTCAACCACTGAAGACTGCAGGTTGCATATTTATTGTGCTCTGGACTCGACAATTTCACGAGAAGAGGACTGTATCAAATGGAACATGTATCAGTCCAACTTCCTTGGCATCGAATGATTACGACCAACAAGACAAAACAAGAGATCTGCATAATAGACAGAAGAACATAAACATGTTAGACACAAATACCACATATTAGACCGTTGGTTGCAACTATCAGACACACCTTAATTAGCATGTCACTATGATTACCAAGCAAGCAATGACGAGATCTGCTGATGCAGTTTGCTGTAAGTTGATCCCAACTGGCCAAGGGTCACTAGCTCATCTTTGGTTCTATGTAGTCATTGGTTAATGAGCTACATACACAGCCCCACCCCTATCATCAGTTACCAGTCAAGCTGTTACTGTACAGTCCTAATCTTGGATCGGCTTTCAGCTCTATGGTTACCATGTGACCCCTGTGATAGAGGCTGGCAGTCTCTTCCGTGACTTTAACTTAACTTAGCTTAAACAAGTGTAATCCCATTGAAACCTGTCTATAACGGTCACCTTTAGGACTTGAAGAAAATGACCTTTATAGACAGGTGGCCTTTCTGTCCAGATTGATTTCTATAGATAGTGCCATTTTAGAGTTATGAAGAGTGGCATTTATACACAGGTGGCTGTTTTACGGAGGCTGCTGCTAACACCGGCTTGACTGTAATTGTACTAGAACAAATCAGTATTCAACAAAGCAGTTATAGTTTTTAGTTTAAGGTAGCATAGTAATGATAGCATTGTGATTGTCACCTTGCTTGTTTCTTATGGATTAATTTATGACAATATGTAGATTAGCGACATGCGTTTGGTTCTCCTCATGTGGGAGCCCTGTCACAACCCTGTCCCACCGAGCTGAGTTCTAAGTGAATGGTAAATATTACTCTCAATTAATATCATGTTTATGTTTAAGCCCAAGGACCACAATTGAGTTCAATTATATAGTACCTTCATCTAAAGTTTCAGGTTTGGTCTTTTGCTGTAGATCTTGGAGTGAGACTACTTCAGGTTTCTCAAGCTCAAATGACGAATTGTCAGTTTCGTAACTTTTAATATTCTCCAGAAGTATTTGGACTTTATCATTCTCATCGCTCTCGTATCTTTGGTCAATATTTTCATCTTTGTTATTGGTGTCCAATGCATAAGATACTGGATCATGAACTGCTAAATGTTCATCTGCAAAACAACATACAACACTTCGTGATACACCGTCGTTGCTTCATGAAAGCTCTTCACCCCTCACCCTTATCAACTTTATTTGGGAAGGGCAAGGCCAATAAACATGAATGTTTCGCTCAGCTGGAACAATTGACGTTATTAAGTGACTGGTTTAATTGAAGCAAAACAGTCATGTTTAGTCAATTATTTAGTTAATTAAATATCTATATCTAAATTATCTATATTTCAGAAACGTCTGTCTGTCTGTTTGTTTGTTTGTCTGTCTGTTTGTTTGTCTGTTCAAAACCAAGCACCTGCCACTCATTAGCAAGTATGGATTTTCCGACCTTTGAGAAATAACACGGCTCTGGTTGTGCACAGTTTTCAAACACACAGCACAGCTCGAACGCTCAAACCAGGTCAAAGCTGAACAATGCAAATTGGTGCAGAATCTAACGGAGCCGTTTTAAAAAGGTCGCCTTGAAACAGAGCTATGATTCTACAATTTTGACGAAGTTTGATGAAACTATTGCTGTAGAATGGGCACCTTGAATTTGCCTTGCTTGCTTTTGCAAACCGTTGCGTTCGAATGGTTCAAAAGGATTGGCTTCAGTCTCTTGGGACCCGAAGCTGAGTTGAGAAATAATAGGCAGCATTCGACGCTGGCTGAATCGGTGTAGCAGGTCGGACCAGCTATTTCTAATGTTCCTAAAGTTGATTTAACTATTTTCACGTAGGAGATACTGCTTTATGGCCTAAAACAAAAAAACTGTGATTTGAATTGGACTAATTAACCTCCGCCCAAATACGAAGCAATGACGCTGGATGCAGCTGCATTAGCAGCACGGACCAGCTAGTTATTTATATTTGTATCTATTTAATTCATTAAACTCTACATGCTGTTGATATCCAATAGAAAGGATTTACAAATCAATTTAGATTAAACCAAAAGCATCAACGTACCTTCTACAGTAACTGTTTTCTTCAAGAAAAAACCAACCGCTTCAGTTAACTTTTTGTATGCTTGATGCCAGTCAATTGAATACTCGCTTTCTTTGTCCAATAAACTTTGAAGTACTTCCATCATTTGATAAGATTCGGCTGAAACATATATCAATGTAAACCATGTTTTAATCTTACAACAAAAGATATAGCCTTACGTGTCTTAGGGACCACCTGTGCTGACGACTAGTCTAGAAAATTGATAGAAATCCATCTGCTTTCAAGGAGAATGATTATACAGTATTACAATATGCACTTACCAAGGGCTTGGCATTTCTTCTTCCAGACATCTGATCTTGCTATCGACAACCTCCAGTTCTTACAAACCTGTTGAAGTCAACGGTAAACAATGTTATTTTTATTGTGTTCATAAATATTATCCAATGCACTATCATCCATTATGATACATGATGCAGTGCGTTACTATTTATTAACTATTATCCAAAAGGAGTCTTGCAAATTTAAGGGGGAAACCAGGGGGTCAGCTTATACATAAGATTGACTTATACAAGCTAATTTATAGGGTTGCACCGTGTTGTGTATTGTAAGCGCATGCGCATGACGTGTGTAAGGATAATTCACGCATGCATGTTACCGCTCGTCAGAG
>OFHS01001809.1:5918-23361 GCA_900245855.1 Calvadosia cruxmelitensis
GAGACGGAAGTCAAAATGTTGAAGTTTGGCTGGAGAAATTGGAGATGGTCGCCAGACTGCAAAAGGTACCAGACCTGGTGGATTTTGTACCTTTATTTCTCGAAGGTGCGGCATTTGCTGTCTATCAGCAATTTGCAAGTGAGGTGAAAGCCTCTTACTACGGTTTGAAGAAGGAGTTGCTTGGTGCGTTCTCCGCAGATAAATTCCGTGCTTATGAAGATTTCCGCACTCGTCGACTTATGGATGGCGAAGCCGTTGACGTTTATTTGGCAGATTTGCGTCGTTTACTTGGGTTGGTAGGTGGGACAGAGTGTAGTCAGTTGCTTCTATGAGCACATATTACACTCAGGAAGGATTATCCAATATTGGGCTCTTCTCCGGACGGAGTCTCTGAAGATGGTTGTATTGTTGTCGAAATAAAATGTCCAACTCCTCTGGAAAGAGCTAAATACTATGTCAAATGTGGCGCAATACAATGTAAATTTCGAGTGAAGCTGCAAATGGAAATGTTCTTTTGCCAAGCGGGCCATGGGCTGTTTTGCATTGCTGATCCAAACTTTGAACAAACTGGCGAAGTTACCATTATGAAAGATCGGCTAGACCTGAACTTCTTGGCTCCATATATTTCTCGTGCAGAAGAGTTTTGGAAACAGAGTGGCTATCCCGAATTGGTTGCACATCGTGGAGTCAACCAATGATGAGTAGTCTTGATATTGTCCATTTGACAATGAACATTGAACAACCAGTACTGAAAGCAAATTCTGTATGTATGCTGCTATGTACATGTTTGAATAAATGTAGCATAGATTGTCAATAATCCTTACTTCAGGTTTCTCTGCATTAATGATACCATGAAGAGGCCCATATTATATCTTTACAAGGGGCCCTTGCAAGTTTGTCAACGCACAAGCCACAGTCATAGCAGAATCGATCATATCAAGCATGTCAGTAGGAATACATGCATATGGTGAAAGCATTTCAAACTCTCTGATTCACCTGATGGCCCTTTCGACATGTATCCTTAGGCTAGCAATCTTCTTAGAACGCACAACTTCTTTAGTAAGCTTGCATTCAGCTGTCACACTGTCAGGGCGCACTAATCGGCATCCATGTTCTTCAAGTCCTTAGCATCATACTTGAAGCCACGAGAGAGAAATGCAGCTGTTTGCTCAGTTGAAAAAATTTCAGGCATTTGTAGAATCTTGTGAGTTAACCTCAAGACAAGGTTGCACGGGTGCAAAATCCCATTCGTTTATTGATGGGTGGAGGCTTTCTCTAGCTTCCATAAAAGGCCTTCAAATGGAACTTGTTGAAAAAAGGTTGTTGATGTTTTGTCTACAAGAAAACTCAAACAGGACCATGTAGAAAATGCGCATAGCATGATCAGAAGCAAGAACAGGTTTTTCGACCACCCAACATGCCAGCAATATGCTGTCGCACTGAGAAACATGGCAAGCAACATCAACATAGAGGAATTTCTACAAGTGTCGGATGGTGCTAATTGTGAACAAGATAGCTGCGACATGCAGAGAGACTCCTGTGTATTCTGCCCAATGATGCAGGAGCAATTAAAAGGATCCAAGAGCCAGAGAATTGCGACAGTGCAGTCTCTCCCTCTTTCGTGCACCCACCCTCAGAAACCAATGTTTTGAGGAGCCTACAGCTGAGGATGACTCAGATCATTTTGACATTCTTGAAAATGTTCACATTGACCTTGATGACCAGTTTCACAACTCAGCTTCATTGTCTTATGTTTCTGGGTATTGCACAAAGAGGATAGCTAAGTCTTGCCAGTCATGTTACGACCTTCTTGCCGCTGGTCCATCAAATAGCGTCTTGCAAGATTGTGATTAAACAGGAGGATCTCTGGTGCACGTAATTCCAGATGTGATTGAGCTGATTGAAAAATTTGAGTTATGATTCAGAGAGCATTTGAAAAGAGGAAAAGTTTTGACCAAAACATCAGGTCCTCGATGGTTACTGATTTCGTTAAAAATAATAGACGACCTCAGCTGGAAGACCATCCATCAACAGATTGACTCTCGCATTACCAACCTGGCATTGAAGGCATCCAGAGGAGTCTTTGGAGAGGACCTGGAAATGTTGTTCAGACAGCTCATCTCAAACAGCAGATCCAGTACGTGCAAACAGTATCATCTACCAGCCGTGAAATCTGAGCGAACGAAGCTTAGATTTGGTTATTGTGACCCCTTTCTTGTTTACATGCTTCTCAAATCAGAACCCGATAAAATCAAATCCATCTTGATATAATAACAAAATTCATAGTAATTTAGATAAAATGGTGATATAGACATCAAGAAACGGACGCAATCATACCGACTTTGTAATCAACTTTTTGTGTACGTAGCTTAATGCAGATTAGCGCTTGTATTCTCTGTTTATATGTCTCAAATATACTATCTCTCTCTCTCTCTTAATAATCAGAGCTGTAGTCTCGAGTGCGGGAAAGGTCACCTGCAGGATTTAGTGTCTTTTTTATTATCCAAGTTTTGCACTGTTCAACTTCACTATCAAGTCAGGCTTCACAATGAGGCAATGCGAAAGAAAAGGAGCCACCATGCAGCCAACAACAAACTGAAAAAGCTGAATGCCTAGCCCTCGAGTCTCGATGCAGCTGAGCTCGAAAATGACAAGTCAGCACTTGCAAATTGTAAATATAAATTGAATTAGTGATTGAGATTTGTAAATAAAATATTACATCCATGATCCGATCACACTTACATGACTAGTCATTGCATACAATTTGGCCAGCAGAAAGCTCGATCAACAAAGTAAAGCTTGCAAGAAGCAAGACAACTCAGCGAGAACACGTTCATTGGCTCCTGGAAAGAATTTGCTACCCGCAGACGACGTACTCACCTCTCTGCCCAATCCTCTCCTAGACTCTCCGTCCCCATCTGGGTTTGAGTCCATCAAGCAGACTCAGTTGACCCGATTTTCCGACGTCTTCAGCAAAGAAGGGGAATCAAAGTGTATGACAGGGGAGGAGCCTATCAAATTCACCTACTCGAGGACGCACGGCCTTTCTGTCTCCACTCTGCCCGCAAAGTCCCGTTCGAATTCCGTGACAAGACCCATGCAGCCCTCGCCAAAATGGTCACTCAGGGTGTCATTGCCCTATCGGAGATGAACCTGCCATCTTGACCCACCAGATGATCATCATACCAAACCAAATAGTGACGTCCGTATCTGCGTTGACCTTCCAGCGTCAAACGTATCCCATGCCATCGCTGAAAGACGTTATCTCCAATTACAGCACAGACGACCACTTCTCAACGGTTGATACTACCCATGGGTACTGGCAAATTACCCTTGACGACAACAGCCAAGTACTAACCACATTTATTAGCTTGTTGGGACGCTACAAAATCCTTCAGGCACCGATGGGATTTGTTGGAGCAGGCGATGAATACAACTGGCGGACAAAGTTGTGGATGACATTCTCGCCCGTGAAACAACCTTTCCTGCTCACATCCACCAAATCATCAGCATATTAAATTGCCGCTGTCTTCATAGTATCACCTTGAACCTAAAAAGAATTCATTTTGCTCAACCAGAAGTAAAATTTGTTGGGCATCTTGTCGGCACAGCGGTATCAAGGCCGAGATGGACAAAATCAAAGCCATATGTGACTTTCCATGTCCCTCCAACCTCACGGAACGTTGCTCCTTTCTCGGCATGGCCAGTCAATTCCGCGATTTTTCTAGAGAGTTATCTGCCAAAACGGCCCCACTCCGTAGCCTCCTTTCAAAGAAGAACACTTTCACTTGGACAACAAACCACGATGCTGTATTCCAAGCCATCAAAACTGCTCTATCCTCCCCATCGGTTTCAACACCACAACGGTCTAGGCTACGCTTTACGGCAAAAGGATGACAAAGATCATCTCTAACTCATACAAGCAGGGTCCTGATTTATTTCCAAAACAGAGGATTGTTATGCAATGGTTGAATTGAAACTTTTGGGCGTGGTGTGGGCTGTCAATAGATGCTACCATTATCTCCTCGGACAGCCTCACTTTCAGATCACTATCGACCACAAACCACTTTTGCCTTTCCTCAATCACTACACGCTGGACCAGAATGACAACCCGTGCCTACAACGTCTTCATAAAAAGCTCATGCGTTTTACATTTTCCGGCAAATGGCGCCCAGCAGCAGACCACATGATCCCTAATGTCCTGCCGATGAAGAGGCCGAAAAGCAATTGCCACACCATCTATTACGCCTACAAGACAAATCAACACCGCAACGAATAACTAACGAGGCCATCGTGGTATGCCCCAATGGTGGATGGCATACGAGAAGCGATAGCAGTGACTGCCCCAGATGTATACACTGAACATACTGACGGAAATGTGACAGGTGGCACTGGTGATCAAGTTGCAGCAAACGTTTTCAAAGAAATTTGCCAACGATATTCACTGCAAGTCAAAGAGTTATGGATGGGGACTGTGTGTGATGGTGCTTATCAGAATTCTGGGTTTATCAGTACACTTGGAGAAGCACTTGGAGAGCAGGTTGATAATCCTTACTTTGAAGTCATTTGGGATCCCCCTCATTTCATTGATCTGGCTCTCAAAGATATTTTTCTTGGCAAGCAAGGAGACTCTTCAATGTTTATAAAAAATCTGATTGATTGGACAAAAGCACATTCCATCAAATATTTCAATGGGCGGAAATGCTCAGCCATGCTGCTGCAATGAGCAAAACAGACCAGGAACTTACACCGAAAAAGTCCAGTCGACCAAGCAGCACAAGGTTTTCGACATCGCAGTTGCATGAGCTTAAAAAGCTTCTACAGAGTCTGCCATTATATATCAAAACATTTAGAGAATTTAGGTATGATGAAAGCAAAGAGGCAATCATTGCAGGAAAGGATTTTTTACTTGACCTGTGCGGTGTTTTTGACATCCTTTGCCAAGCATTTATGAATCTTCAGGTGGCCCTTCAGTAGCTTAGGCTGCCATGCTGGAAGATTATTTCCATGTGGAAGAAAGTTGCAGCTTATGTAGAAGGCATAAACATGATGCATTTGCCTACACTTGAAAAGCATGCAGAGGAGATCAAAGACAAGACATTTAAGGGTGAAAGGCTGTTTGATGGATGGAGGGTTGTAAGTAGAGAGGAAACACTAGAAGATGATGGGGGGAAATGTGGTTACGAAGTGGTGTGCAAGAGACGAATCTGATGTTGAAAAAGATTTCAAGCAGACGGTGAAAGATTTAGTTGCTTCCTTCCGTAGCAGAATGAGCAACTGTGTCTCCAGCATTGCAACAAATCTGCAATGCATGCATGTAGACAGTCTGTTTGCATTCTTGTGCGGAGAAAGAAGTGCTAACGGAAAGCTTATACCGTCAGCAGGCGAGGGTGCCCTGGAGAAGTTAGTGATAAAGGATTTCCAACGGTTTTTTAATATATGTTGTTCCCTTCCAATGTAAAAAGGCTGATTCAACATCGTCAACAGGGTTCTGCCCAGCCAAAATTGAGTGCCGGATAAAATGTTGAGTGCCACGCCCACATGTGCCACACCCATGATTATTAGGGTCACCCCAGAAGATGACATGTAGAATGTTCACTCATCAAACTATCAGGAATTCTGCACAAAGATTATTATAGATCAATCAACTAAATTGATGAATATGGACTATAAATGAACGAATACTCCATCCATACAGCACAGTACTTAACAGTGTACTGTACATACAGTACCTATAACAAAGGTGCACGGCTAGAACTACAGTAGAATCATCACTGCTTCGTTTCTCAGTTCATTAATTCGAGCAGTTGAGGGCAATCTCCGTTGCCCGACAGTTTGTTTACATTAGTTTTACGGCTTTTGAAACTCAACACCTATTCGTCATTTGAACCAGCTATTGTTCGAGGTGTAAAGGCCACACCATTATCTTTTGATGGCAAATTCATGTGAGCGGCTGTGCGTGAAACAGTCAAAACACGTGCTCTTCGGGTTGCGTTGAGCGAGGCAGAGAGGGATAGAACATTAAATAACACTGCTGCTTTTAGAGATTCTGAAATATATTTTAAGAATGCAATAACTCAACTAGCTTACTGTTGTTTCTTGGAAACTTTGTCAGAGTCTGGCTCCTTTGTGATAACATTTGCGATTCTTACGGTCGCTCAAATGTCGACTTCATTTATTTATGGCAAAGTGACTTATGTTTATTTCTACTTGTTGTCGACAACGACAAAGCACATCCACCACTGGTAGAAGGAAATGCAGGCCTGCGTCTAGCAGTCTAAGTTATCATTTATCTTGTGAAATTTGATATGGGACAGAACGGAAAGTGCCGGTCGGGAGCTAGACTGTACTGGTCGGTAAACTTTGGTGCCGGTCGGGCCTGACTGGCTCCGACCAGCGTCGGCAGAACCCTGATCGTCAACATGAGTAAAACCTTCAACCACAACTGGCAAAAATAGTTTTTCAGCGCTTGAAGCAGGCTTTCAAAGAATGCTTATGGGAATCCAAATTATTGTTCCCAGAATGGTTTGACCTTCCTGCCTCTAAAGGATCATTTCAGTTCGTCAAAATGAAGCTAGTAGAAGAGACAGAGGGTGTTTGTTGCCTTGAGAACATCTCTGAGCTGACTTTCAAGGATAAGAGGAAACCGGAACTATGCACATTGAATGAGAGAGCCGTCTACCGCAGTGTATGCACGGCAGAGTCACTGTATGACGACATTGGGGTGGCAGGATGCATCGCACTGGATATTGCACTGGCAAAGGGAGGGACGGAGGCAGTAGTTGAATCGTACTACAGCACTATGCTAACTCATAAAAAGAGCGGCAATCAGAGCAATGAATCTCTCACACAGAGGTATGATGTAGGTCTAAATAGCTATCTAAAATGTTGGATTGTTGCTCAAATTGACTGGAGCAACAGTTGTTCAATCTAAGTGCAATTGGCTATTAAGACCGTTAGCACTAAACATTATTATTATTGCTTGATGAATCAAGCTTAGTGAAATCAGTTTATTACAAAGCTGACGATTTATCAATGTATTAATATGTTCCTTAGCTTGCCATTGGGAGTATTAACGGAAATGTTCCTTTTATAATTCAATTTCCATGTTGATAAATTACCTTGTTTGACGCATGTCTATCAAAAAGCTCCTCGTTCATTGCATAGTAGACTCGTAGTCCGGGTGATTTCTTGTGACAAGGCAGTGGGTCAGACAGTTTGTAGGATTAGGATCGCTTCTGTCTCGTTATTGTGTGAATCGCTGTTCAGATTGCTATAACCTCGTATTTGTGCTACAACCTCGTATTCATGCTGGTATACAAGGAAGTGCTTTTTGAATAATAAATCAGATTGATTGCAACAGGAGTTGTCGAACGGTCTCTTTGTTGTGCTGCGTCTTACAAGCTAACAGGCCTGCTTCAAGATGTCGGATAAAATTACGGTAACGGATGTCGTTTCACCATTTAAAGGCGACGAGGATGTCGCAGAATGGTGGAAGCGATTCGACGCGATTGCATTAATTAAGCAACTGACTGACGTGGACAAGGCGATGTTGATTCCGCTGCTGCTACGAGGACCAGCTTTTCTTATCTACGATAAGATGGGAAAGAAGGGCAAGAGCGACGTAGAAAAGATTAAGCAGGTTATACGAAGCCTTCTCTCTGTCCAAGTTTGCAGCCTGGGAACAGTTACAAACAAGAAAACTGACCCCTGGCGAAAATGTTGATTCCTACGACACTGAGCTGCAACGATTGTCTGATCTCGTTAGAGCAAACGTGGCAGGCGTAGCCTTTGCCGTTGGCTTGCCGTCTTCGATTCGACAGAAATTAAGAACTTTGAAAATGGCCAAAGATGAAGACCTCGTGCGTCACGCTCGATTATTGCTCGAGGTGACTCAAGACGAAGTCGTTGCCGTGGCGAGAGCGCGAAAGAGCAATGTCGTGCAAGAAAGAAAATGTTTTATCTGCGACGAATCGTCACACTTCTCAGCGAGATGCCCAAAGCTTGGGAAGAATAGCAAGGACGTCTCTTGCTCAAACTGCGGCAAGAAGGGTCACTTCACCTACAGCGGTGCTTCCCCTAAGGATTTGGGAAACGAGGGCAGGGCCGTAGCATCTGCGGAATGAGCTACGGCCCCGGGACCTATAAAAAGCTGTTCTACTGCACCGTTACGATAGGCAAAGAGAGAGTCGAGCTCCTTATTGATACATGATGCACTCTATCATTCTTCACACTTTCTTTCCTGAAGGGTGACACACCAAGCACCGGCGCCTCGGCTGCTTGCGGACCGGATGTCACTGAACCCATTGACGCACCGCTACTGCTCGGGTAGGCAAATCCACTATTTAAGATGTCGACGACCATAAATTCCAATTAGCTGATGGGAATTTTACGGCCTTGTTGGATGACCAGAAATGGGTTATATCTTGGAAATAGAAGGACGGCCACAAGCCAGACCTATTGCGCAATTCGATTGCGCAGTATACCAAGCCCAAACGAATGGAAGCCGCCTTTGAGCAGAAATTGAAGGAATGGATTGAGAAGGGCTATCTTGTCTCTTATGACGCATGTCTTCACGGCGAGGCTAAAGGTTTAATTCCTTTGTTTGCTGTTGAGCAGGTCGCCAAAAACAAGGTTCGACCACTTCTGGATTATCGCCAGATGAATCAACAAGTTGATGTCTATTCCGGTGCAAGTGACATCTGCCTGGACAAACTTCGGAAGTGGTGTCAACTAGGTGTTAATTATGCGGTTGTTGACTTGAAAGACGCCTACTTGCAAATCCATGTTGACCCCCAGCTTATGGCGCTTTCAGTGTTGAGTATGACGATAAGCGTTACTGCTTGACACATTTAGGATTTGGCCTTTGTTCCACTCCAATGATAATGACTGCTATATTGAAAAAGGTTCTGTCGCTCGACGAACGCATTGAGGAGGCCACAGATTTCCATATTGATGACATCATTGTGAACGAGGACATTGTTTCGGCTGACGAAGTTTAGCGGCACTTGAAAGCATATGGCCTTATTACTAAGCCTGTCGAACGCCTCGTAACGGAACACGCCGTGCGCTTACTTGGTGTGAATGTTCAGAGGCATGGAGAAGGACTACGGTGGAATCGTGGAAATGCCATCCAGTTCGAGGACTACGACTTTTCCACAATCATGAAGCGTGGCCTCTATTCGCTTTGTGGAAAATTAATCGGCATCAATGCTGTCGCAAATTGGCTTCGTGTTGCTTGCAGCATATTGAAACGCTCTGCAAATAATCTGCATTGGGATGATGTCATCGGAGGTCAATTGTTGGCAAGACTATGTAGTCGGGGCGCTGACGACGTAAAACATGAAACTCGTCCGGGCTTTTTAAAGAGAGCAAAACCTGACTAATAAATACCTATAGATGACGAATCTATGAGTTGGACGACTTCGTTTTTCTTGCAAGGCATGTAAATTCAACGAAACCGTACTCGAAGCTTTAGCGCCATTATCCAAACACAACCGTTGATCGCGCCATGTTCGATCCTTTGTTTCCTATCAAATTTACTTATTACGAGGCCAACTAAAGATTGCCCCCACCTATGAGCCAAGCCAGGCGCCACTTCAGGCTTCAGGCTTCAGCTTCCTCGCTTTTCTGTCTCACGCTAGCATTATTAAGGTTCCAGCTCAAAGAACAAGATGGAACTGTAAAAAAACTCCAGAGGAAGCTTTAACAACAACACAGAGTTATGGAATCAACTAGCAGTCTTTCTGGCTAAGCGTTTTGCTGTTCTTTGCTTGTGAATCACTGAATCAATGAGGAGACCTTGTCCGACTTGTCGTTATCGAACTCTCGGATTTGGAATTGGCAATGACGAATGACAGATTCAAACAACGCTTTCACCGGTGAGTTGATTTTAATTGAGATAATACGAGCTAAAATGCAGTCCAGTTCACGCAAAAAAAAACCCATATAGATTTAACAGATCATGGTATGATTCAAATCTACGATTAAACTAAACAAAACAAAACTAAGCTGATGTACAGCACAACTTGCACATCCAGGAGGTTTGCCGTTTCACAAAGGTTTTTTTTTTCACATGTAATCACCATGTTACTTGTCGAATTGCGGTGGCCATACAGATCAGAACAGATTTGGTGTTGCCTATTTACTCCCAGACATTATCGGGCTCTTCGTCTTCGTCCTCTTCATCATCAGAGATTGAACTTCGCACGATTGCCTGCTCTTCGTTGTCGCAACATGAGCTGCACTCACACAAATCAGTGCATTGCAGCCCATAAATAGAGCACGTACATCTCGAGCTTCCTCTACATTGCCCTTTCTTGCAAGAGCAAGCAACAAGCTCAAGCAAAGAATCAGGGGCTGGTTGATTCTGTATCCATTCAACCTCCAGCAAGCCAGTGCTCCCAAATTTCCAACCGTGACCAACTGGGGATGGAACATTAGATGTTGCTGTAAGAGCAGATTTTGCAAGTGTAGTTGCAAAACAGACTCTTTTGCAGTGCATCAGCAGCTCATCAGCAGTGGGTGGCAGTTTCTGGGGTTCTGGTAGCCTTCCTTTCTTTGCACAAAACTTTGTGTATCTGGCTTTGTTAACATTTCTAACTTTGCTCAGGCCGTACATCTCACAAACAAACTTCTCGATGTTTGGGAGAAGGGACTCGTCAAATCGAAAAGAATTACCGATTTCAGCGAAAATCTGCTGATAGTGCGGTGATTTAAGGAGAAGTTTGAAAGCTTTCACTTTTCCCTGACCATGAAATGAACTGGTGTAGTCCGAGCCAGTGAACATGTGGAGAGCAGGAAGAGCTCTGGCAACAGAAGTTCCAATGTGACTTGCAATGGCATTGGCATCGACTATTCTTGTTGTGCTTTGTCGTCCAAGTTTCAGTAAGATCCTGATGGCAAGCACAGTTGAATAGTAGATTGCATATATTGCAATGTCGCTGTCAACTGTGACAATGCACGCATTCCTGTACCCATGTTTGGCCGCATGCTGACAGCACAGGAATACTTTCGTATCGGCTTCCTCTTGATTCGAATGGAGGTCCTCTTCTCTAACTGAAACCACTGCTCCTTGATGTACAAAAATGCAAAAAGCTTCATTTTCAACTGTGACAAACAGTTTTTTGTTTGTCAATTGCTGAGAGTGACGAGTGTCATTACTCCAGTCACTCAACAAAAACTTCACAAATTCAACTTTGTTTGCTGACAAAGCAAGAAATTTTTGAAACTGTTTTGGCAGCTTTTGGTCTCTTCTTGTAATTTTCATTCGAAGTGTCCCATCTGTGGCCCTGTTTTGTCTCTCTAGGCTTTTGACCGATAGCTGGTGGTACTGGTCAGTGACAAAGTAAATCATGTCGGCTGACCTATTGGAGAAGAACAATTGACTCATCAGGTGATCAGCCACATCTCCAAATGTCTCGTGCTTTGTAATATCAAGCTTTCGAAACATGACCATCCCGTCAAATAAAAGCACACAGTCCAAAGGAATTTCTTCGATGTTTGGGCATTTCTCTTCTAGGGAGTCCATGAGTTTGGATTTTACAGTCTTGGATAATCCTCCATCAGGAAGGGCTAATGACCATGGTATTGGCCCAAGAGAAAATTTTAGTATCTCCTTTAAACTTGCAGTTTCTCGTTTGCCACTGATCACGAGCAATTTGGCAAATATATCCCTTTCTGCACTGATGGTGAGCTGTTTTTCCTTAACTTTACATGTCTTCTTGACTTTCATTGATGCAAAAGTCAGGAGATTGCAGCGCTTAATCGGGGAATAGAAAGATACCGACGTTGATTGAATCCGCTCTGTTAAAAATGTTTGCATCTCGGCTATCCCTCTCTCCTGAGCAATCAAAAGGTCTCTTTGAATTGCCGCAGTCGCTTCAATTCCTGACGCAACATTGGTGATTGTGTCACTGAAGTGGAAAGGGTTTCCCCACAGACCAAATAACTCACAAACACGAGACACCGCTTCTTCGTCAAATGCAATTCTTCTCTTGCCAAGCTCTTTCGTCACAGCATTTTCATTGGGCATCCCAAGAAGCTTTTCAACTTGGCCAATGCATTTTGCTAGGCAATGGCTGGTCAGCACCCATCTCTGAACAGTGCCTGCAGTTGTGCTGTACCCTTTTATACCACCTGCACCTTTCTGTTCCTTGTTAATTGTCTGTTCGATACTTTGATCGGATGGTAACCCATTGAATGATCCTTCACTGCGCTTCACAACAAAGTGACCATCTCTAAAGAAATTAAAAATAACTATACAAATTCACTTTTGATAACCCAGCAACAATTCAATTGTACCTAAGCATATTGCATCTAATTATGGTCAAAATATGATGTCTTTCTTGCTTAATCTAATCAGCCCTATAACACCCCGAATTTCACATTATCAACTGAGCTGTTCTGATCATTCATATAGTAATACCCACAATCCATTTGTTTGTTCAGTACTTAAAATCAAAAGTGGATACCATCACACCGAGATTAGATTGTAATTCTATTCTTGCTTTAATTATTTCCAACTCTCGATATTTGACTTGGTTATCCCATCTAACCCTATTTGCATGTACTCCTTGGCTAACACTCACTTGAAAGCTTCATAGATGCCAGGATGTGTAGTTTCAAGGTTTTGCATCTCTCCCCAGTAGTATGTGAGGTGGCGAGAATAGTTTGGCCGGTCATAGCAGAACATCCAAGGAATCATGCGCTGGGTAGCGTACATGTGTAATTCCCAATCACCTGTCCTTACTGAACGGATAAACGCCAGTAATATGTCCATCATGTCAAGGTAGGACTGCCAGAAAATAGATTGGGCGCCAGCCTTTCCTTCTTGTTGTTGTTCATTTTCATACTCCTTCAGACTGGAGAGTATGTCCTTGTTCTTTTCCTTGATGGCATGGAAGAACTCTGGTGTGACAGCTGTTGCGTCATTTGTACCAATTGCATCGACTAATTCACTCCCCTTGCCTCTCAAGTTCATCCAATTTGCAAACTCTTCCAGCTGAAGCCTTTTCAATGCCTCATACACATACTTGTGGACTCGCATGGCATTGTTGTAATGCTTTCCCTGCAGTGCTTTCTCCACCGATCCTTGCCCTTAAAAAGACAAAGCATGACCATTTAGTGAATCTTGACATGATTTGACATAATACCTGCTAGTGTGAAAAGGAAGCTAAATTATGTGATAGTTACCTAACAAGTTTGCCTCAATGATGACATCCCTCAGACCAGCATCTGCAAATCGTTTACCTATGACAGCAAGAAATATGCAAGAAGTGTGAAAGGCACCCATCCGCAATACAGTGAAGTCTTTCAAGGACTTGTACTTAGGGTTATGGAGCACTTCAACTGCTTTGGCATAGATGGCTAAGTCGAGGACAACATCTGTCTCCTTCAAATTCAGCTTCTCAGCTTTCATCTTTGACTGCTGCAACAGTGTGAGAACTGTGTTCATCTTTGTGGGAGATTGATTTATTGTAGGCAGGTATGTGATACTATGACTTCGCGTATCCACTTCATTTATCAAAGTATTGAATCCTGTCCAGCTTGGTACTGTTTGGATACTGTTTTCGATTGGAGCCTTATTCCGCAGTATGACCCAAAGGCAATCTGTTTCCCTACTTTCAATGTACTTGGCACTTTCTGGTAGCAATACTGCTTCTGGCAGGCAGTCAGGATTTCCCCTCTGTCTTGAAATGTAAGTTTCCAATGCCATCTCTTTTGGCTTGAAAGATCTTTTTCTCTCTTGGTTGGGGACTGAAATTTGATCTAATGCTGGCACATGCAATGCTGTTGGCATATTCATTTGAACGACAATCCCATTTGTACAATGCATTGTGGCCCCTGAAAGGGTCTCAGGATTGATGTCATTGTTATCCCAGACAAAGGTGACAAAAGTAGAAGGCTGCAAGTTGTTTGGAACAAATGCTTGTTGAATGTCCAGACTTGCCTGCTCACATGCTAGGCTTGTTTCCAGAAAGCAGACTTCATCATACGACACACAGTGGCCAAACTTATTTAGCCATGTTATCATTTCTTTTGAACCAGTCTTGCGTTTGACAGCAAGGGAAAGTAAGACGTGCTTCTGGGTTCTCTTTTTGCCATTGTTAACCGCATAAATAATGTCTTGTCCTAATGATCGCAGCTGTACGGTCTTTTTGGTAGTTGGACGGCTTGTAATGTTCAGAAGTGTGGTCAAAAGTAGAGTCAACATTGGAGGTATGGTTGTGTCATTTTCAGTAAGTGATGTCTCTGAAGGAGGCCAACTTGGAAACGTGGGATCAGTGCACATTATTTCTTTCCTGATAGTAGATGCTACTTCCTTGATGCTGCTACTTAGATTTTCGGCTTCTAGCTTTTCTAAATTGCTGAGCTGTTGGCGTCCGTATGATGTGTGAACATAGCAGGTACCTTCCCTTGGGGACCAAAATTCTACTTGTGCATGAAACATTTCATTAATCTGTTGTTTTAATGTATCTTCACAGAGAGCAATACTGTCGTTGTTAGTTGCTGTTTCTTTTTCACAGATTTCCAAAATTTCACTTAATTTTACAATTTTTTGTTTGTGGATTATTTCGTCTCGCACGTATGCTTCAAGATTGAAGGTGATGTTTTCTTTTTGCTTTGCACTTTCAGGTTTCCTTGTGTAATTGCGAAAGCATGTTCTATGGTACCAAAACTCCTTGGCATTAATGACTGTCCAGTCTAGACCTACAAGATTCCCAAGAAGCTCAGAGTTGTCGTTCCTTTCAATAGCTGCTCTCTGGAGGTTGTTTGCTGCGTTTTCTGTTTGACACTTTTGTAAGCCCTCGTACCCAGAGCCCGACTTGCATGTCTTCTTTCTTCGACATATGCAACACTCATAGCATGCTACAGTTTGGCCTAGAAAAAAGTGTAAATATTGTAATTGCCAATATTAATAATAATAGTAATAATCAACCCAAAGCGCCTGTGGCCAGGATGTAAGGGCTAGGGCCAAGTCCGGGCTGCTGTGTATTTGTCAAACTTTGTCTAGCCAATGGCCTAATATGTATATATGCACTATTATGGAACTACAATCATAGCTGGACTTGTTTTGAGTAAACAGAAGAATGTCTAGCTCAAACTGTCAGCGTGCATATATAAGAATGTTCAAGGTATGTTGCTGAAGCTGATAAGTGAGTAGTGATGCTTTCATAAAGTCTTGTAGAATTAGTTTCACCAACCTCCGCCACTTTTTTTCCTTGACGACTGGCGAACTGGCTCAGTAACTTCGGCCTCACGAGGCTGATTACTTGTGCTGATATCTTTTGCTTCTGTAAGCTTTGCCAGCGTTTTAGAATGTGTGTAGTTGGCATAACAATTTGCATGGAAACCATACTTTGAATGTTCAAGTTCATCATCATTTACCGTCGAAAGAATTGCATAAACCGAGTCGTCATTTCTTATTAGTCTGAAACACAAATGGAGAATCAAATTATTTCAGACAGTGGTAATAAGTACAGTATAATGTACTAAAATTATTAAGTTCAGTAGAACTGTGGCCAAATCAGGAGAATTTTTTTTCAAAGGAACAATACATTTTTGTGTGATTACATAGGTGTATGATAGGTAAGCAAATGTGCAAACTTTTCTTCCAAAATATCCGATTACAGTCGAACCTGAAATAAGCAACCAATCAAGGGATTTCAGAAATGTGGTCTTTTACCAGAAGTGGTCGTCCAAGAAAGAAAAAAGAAAAGGCTTCAATGGGTGACCACATAGTGGTCGTTTAAAAAGAGTGTTCGCAGAGGCGAGTTTGACTGTACATGCAATGTATAACAATCCTACTTTGGTTCTTCCGATGATTCTAATTATACGAAGAGCAATAAAATATAATGTTTTACATGCTGTGATTATCCACTAAATTAAATAAATGTTGAAGACTGAAAATACTCACGCTGCCTCCTTGGCTTTGGCGAAAGTCGTTTCTGATAATGCTCTCACGTACTCGGTCTCCTTGTACTTGTCATCGTGCGCAACGCAGACGCGTTTGATTGATGTGCGTCGTTTCTTCTTTTTCGAAGGAGATAGATCTAATCTGTAACAAGACATTCCTCAACACCACCCCTAGTTATCATTGCTATTAAATGCCTCTTTCTTGCTGCACAATGCATACAAATGTGGTTGTGTTGTCCGTTGTCGTTTGATTGCGTAAATATTGCCAAACAGCCACCCCGCTGACTGGACAAAAAATCGACTAGGCAAGCCCACTGGAACACAGGTAAATCAATCTTGAAACTATTGCTGTTTTTGTGTGACTGGCCTTATATTTTACCAAGGTGTTTGACACTTCTCTGTTCTCTAGCGTAAGCAACATCGCACAAAACCTGCTCATGTGCTGATTTTCCGTAGTTTTGATTACTTCGTCGTTGCCATAGTACCGCAGCCTTGCAGGGGGGGAGACAACACATTTTCATGCTGTACCAATTGTACTTTGCTTTGCTTCTGAAAGATGTCACACGCTCAAATTACTGACTAATATCCATATTGTGGCAGTAATAACCAATAGATTGTTTTATTATCCATAGATTCTTCATCTAATTTATGAATAACGATCAGTGACGAAATTCGCTGACTGGAACAAATACGCCGTAACCCCCCGCCGATATATACGAGCCTTCTGGGTTCTGCCGACCGTAAACGAGACTGGCGAGCTTCATGATGGCGCGATCAACGGTTGTGTTTGGATAATGGCGCTAAAGCTGCGAGTACGGTTTCGTTGAATTTACATGCCTTGCAAGAAAAACGAAGTCGTCCAACTCATAGATTCGTCATCTATAGGTATTTATTAGTCAGGTTTTGCTCTCTTTAAAAAGCCCGGACGAGTTTCATGTTTTACGTCGTCAGCGCCCCGACTAATGTGAATTATCGCAGCGAGTTGTCGCCAATGACCCCTGCCAAGGACAATGGGACTCTGTCAACAGCAACAAGGAGTTTCGTGTTTGGTGCAATGCGAGTTCGCTGGCGCTAGGTGTCTGCATCGAAAAAGATGGCCATATTATCGAAGATGGTTCGTGGCTATGGCGCGACGATTGCCACATTAATATGGCCGAATTAGATGCCATCATCAAAGGATTAAATGTGGCTTTACCATGGAATGCGAAGGAAATAGAGCTCATGACGGACTCGCTGGTGGTCTCCAACTGGCTGAAGTACACACTGTAGATGAAAGAACTCGTGAGGTCAAAGGCTAAATCGGAGATGTTAATTCGAAGGAGGCTCCAGTTAATCGCATCTCTACGAGACGAGTATGAACTGCGGCTGCGCGTTACACTGGTACGATTGGAGGAAAACCCAGCAGACGCATTAACTCGTGTGCCTTCGACTTGGAGATTGCCGCTGACTGGAAGCAGTGATGACAGTTGTACAGCAGCAGTTGGCTCCCTTGGATCTGACCACAATGTAAGACTGAAAGAAATTC
>OFHS01001810.1:3683-24823 GCA_900245855.1 Calvadosia cruxmelitensis
AGGAAGGTGTTGACAGCACATTTATTTATATTTATTTTTTGTTTGCTCGGAAAAGTAGCTTTTCAACAGCTACTTTTTCATGAAAAGTATTTTGTAGCTGTAGCTAACTACTTTTTTCTGAGAGTAGCTGTAGCTGTAGCTAGCTACTTTTAAAAGGTAGCTGATCCAGCCCTGGAGGCTACACCGTACCATACATTAACATAAGCTGATTACACACAAAGACTTCAATCAGCAAAAAATATATCACACATTGATATTGAAATCTCCTTGAAATTGGTTCACTTGACACAAATAGAATTACTACATGGCTACAGCATGCTCCTTTACGATTGCTATCCAGTTTACCTTGGGGAATATCTCCAGCCACTCCTGAGTTTGCTCTCCCATAACGCCCATGACTTCTGTTTGACATCGACAAAGTACTCATAGACGGTGTCCTACCAAGAGAGCGAGAATAAAAATTGGCATGTTACACCATCCTGTAACATCATGTATGTAACATCAAGCATCTAATGGCATCAGTGACCGACTTGAATTTTGACTTAAATCTGAGTATTTAGATGTCCCAAACAACTCACATAGTTATCAAACTAAGTGAATATTTATTTACACTGACACAGAGTTCAATTAGCCAAGTGCAATTTTCATTTAAAGCTGTGTATGTGTATATCCAAAACAACTCGCATCGTTATCAAACTGAGTAAATATTTAAAACTATAGACACAGATTTCAATTGGCCAAGTGCAGTGCTGATGCAATATTGAGATTAATCTTCTTCGTATTTGCAGACTGCAGAAGCAGACTTTGTTCGGAGTGTATTTAACCATTCTATCATTGTCGGTTTCTACAATATCATGGGGTATTAAAAATATCCATATCATCTCAAAACCAAACTAATCCAACGATGCATCGGGATTACATTTGACTAATTAAGAGGATACTGTGTGGGATACTGTGGATAGGTTGGTTTCTGAAAAGATCTAGGATTACCTGGAATATCGCATATAATGGAATTTAATTCAGCATAGTTGAATTAAAAAGGATTTAGAAGTACGATAAAACATGTCTCACCATAGCAATCTGAATTATTCTGATATATTTTATGCACTGCTCACGTTATTAGGCAATTTTTACAAACTAATTGGGAAGACGATTTAGCTGAAGCAGCTATACCTATCACGCATCACAAGATGATTGAACCAGTAGTAGATTATTGATTTCACTAAGTGTTACCTTTGCAGGGAATTGTCCTTCGATCTCTCTTAAATAGGTGTCCATTTTCTTGCGGCTATCTTCATCGACAGAGGCACACAGTGTCCAGATGAGAGAGAACAAGAACCACAGCTCAATCATGCGCGGGTAAGTGTCAACATCAAGTGTAGAAACCTAAAAGGGACAAGTGATAAAAACATGACTGTATAAACCTAAATCGGAATGTGCAGAATGCGCCTCTGGGATGCAAAACTGCTTGGGGCATGCATCATCATTGTACTTGGTTTAAACATGCGACGTGCTGCACAATCGGATCTTCCTAAATGTTTTCATATCAAATATTTTATTTGTATAACCATGTTAGACTTGGATACAAGCACATGTAGCACCCATTGTACAATGAATATACTCATTACTCTAATGTATGTACAACGTCATACTTACTCCATTCTTCTCGGTGGCCAATGCATCAAACAAAGCGCAAAGTGATGTCACTGCGTTCAAATCTGAGATTGAAACCAATTCCGAGCAATTCTTGCGCTTGAATTCAAGGACATTGTCGACATATTTGTCAAACAATCGCAAAAGGTGAGGCTTTGAATCCTACATGTTATACATAAAAAGGTTGAGATGACCTTATAAAACACAAAATACAGTTAAATGCAGCCTAAAGGTGAAAAACACCGGCTTACATGCAAACTTCTAGTACAAGTCTGATTCCGCTTAATCGGACCACATTGGGAGACAGTAATTTGAAAAACTTGAGTAGCTGAAACAATTTTCCGAAGGTCAATTGTTGGAGAACATTGGCTTACTTGTACATTTCTAATACAATTATGCTTAATTGCACTACATCATGTGACAGTTATGTGGGTTAATTGAATGGTTGAATCAATCATCCGAAGATCAAATGTTTTGATGTGAAATGATCATGTCTTGACATGTTTTCTTGGCGACTAAATGGCTATCTAATTACTTTGGAGTAGACGATAAAATGAGCTGAATTGAGGGTAATATGTAGATAGGCTGTCTGGATAAGACCTGCTAGAAACTATGGTTCTTTTCCACAGTCAAGTATTTTGCATTGGTCAAGTTATGTTTCCTCTCTTGTATTCAGTTGAAATGCACAAAGCAATCCTAGGCGACAAATGGCATGCTTTACATAATGACGACTGATGAAACACTTCTATTGTCAAAATTATGTAGCTATAACGTAACATTATAAGCGTTTACATTATATAAAATCATTGGTTTTACAAAACCATTTAAAGCTACACAGAGCAATAATACTAACAATGACGTAAGCAGATCGACTGTAGTGTATTCTGTCAATGTGTCAATTTGTTAAATGAGGGTAACTCAATAAGCCAATGGATTGTCTCTCTTGGGCGCCCTTAGACAATTAAAATAACCTAAGACACAATGAATATATCTGACAGCTGGGTCAGGTGTCGAACTGTCGGAACTGGACGCCTGGCAGGCAGCCATGCATACTAGCCGCTATACCACACCGACACCCACATCCTACCTTGTCGTTTCGTCTCTTCAGCCAAGAAGAAACGTAAGGTCGCCATCCAAGGTCTCCATACTCACAATAGACCATACCACAACGACTGACAGTTGCAGGGGAGGCAACAGCAAGATCTTCTACTTCAAACAACAAGGACACCTTCCAACAGACAACACCATTAACGTGAAAGAGTTGGCTAAAACACACATGTGAACCAGCTTTGTTACACAATATTTCAAGAGAGAACTTTTTTGCTCCGTCATCATAATCATTGTATACATTTTTCCAACATGTTTAATTTCATTCAATTACAGTGCGCAAATTTGTATAAAGCAGTGATTTGTGGACCTATAGCATGTGATCGTACAACATTTCTCTTGTGTCTACTTATACTAACTTGCCTGTTACCAGACACATTGTATTAGGGTATACAGACTTTAAAAAGAGGCAGACAAACAAACAAACAAGCAAACAAACAAATCAATAAACAAACAAACAAACAAACAACAATCTTACTTCAGGAATACCGTGATCAATACAGCTTTTATCAAGGAGCTGACTTAGAACTACAACACAACAGTTTTTGACAACCGGTTTATTTACCGAGCAGCTCTGTTGCATGTTTAAGGTGTTGTGCTTACCTGGTCAGGCATGGATATTCGTTCTCCGTTAATCAGGGTCAAGATTTTGTTGTCGTCCATGACGGAATTCATTGATTCAATCCACAGTGTGTCCACAGGACCATCAAATAGAATCCACTTCTCATCCGGTTTCTCGTCTGCAAGTGTAAACACAGTCAATTCTATCTTGAGTGCTCACTCCATAGGGCAACAAAAAGGTCTTCAAAGTGGCCATCTAATGTAAGTATGTAAAATAAGTGATATCATATGGCAGGAAGTGTCATAATGCAAGTGTACTCTTAACATTACTGATGGTCTCTCGAGACATGTGATCTCTTAAGAATGGTGGTTCTCAAGACAGGTGGTCTCTTAAGACAGGTGGTCTCTGGGAGACAGGTAGTCTCTGGGAAACAGGTAGTCTCTCAAAATAGGTAGTCTCTAAATATAGGTCGTACACCTCAAGACTAATGATCACTAAGACAGGTGGTCTCTTAACAACTGTGCTCTCTTGAGAAAGGTGGTCTCTTAACAGCGGTGGTCTCTTGAAACAGGTGAGCTTTTAATATTGGTGGTCTTTTGAAACAAGTGGCCCCGCAAGACAAGCGCCCTCTCTCAACGGATAGTCTCTTGATGCAGGTGATCTCTTTAACACAATGTAGGACAAACGGTCTTGTAGCATGTTAGTTAGTTGATCAATGTACAACAAAAACTCACCTGAGCAGGTCTGTCGCATGACACTGGACAATACTCCATCTGTCCATTCATTTGTGTTCAAATCAAATTCCCCGTATAGTTCTCCCAGAGACAAGGCCTTGGGGTTGATTGGAAATTCCTACGAAAGGAAACACAAATGTAACCAACACAAAAATAGAAATAGACTAGTTGACTGCTGCACTAGGCTACGTGCTCTGCAGTAAAAAAGCAACACAAGTTGTACCCACTTCCAGAAAAGTTGGAGAAAAACAGCAATCTACGTCCAGCAGAAAGTTAATATTGACGCAATATTTGATGCGCCAAATAACTCAATCCAATGTTAACTCACTTTGACTAACTGGAATCCAGGCTCATTGCAACGCTTCATGTTGCATAATGTTGATTGCAGCGTCTTCCAAACCACGCTCTTGCCAGAACCCGTCTTGCCAACAATCATTGTGGAATGCCTAGATTATAAGAAAAGATTAAGTCTTGTATGTGAGCCTCTGTGGAGATATTTACCACATTTTCCAAGTATAAGCCGAATTTCTAGCACAAAATTATTTGTCATAAAATATCACATTGGCTTGTACACAAGCACTGTATTAAAGTGCATTAAAGTTGCTATATGTGCAGATTTACAGGGGACACTGAGGCTTGGCTTATACGCAGTAGGACACTCAACATACATTTGAATGATAAGCATCATATATAACAAGCCAGAGCTATTCCAATTAACAGTCGTTAATCACTAATTGTCCAATTTTGCTTGTTAGGTGCTTGTTGTACCTGGATTTTCTAACTCATTTTGTTTTACTTTTCAATTCCTAAACATCCCAAGGCAAAAGGTCCTCTCTTGTTTATATTCCCTTTGATTGGGTTCCACTCAACCAAATTAATATCACTATGGTTTTCCAGCCAAAAATTGGAATGATAATTCAAAACTTGTGCCATAAAAGCCAAGCCACCTATCTATATACAGGAACTCTTAAAACCATACAATCCAACCAGGATCTTGTGATCACCAATAAAGGACTATACAAGAACCTATTTTCACATGAAGACTTATGGACATAAAGCATTCTTGTCTGCAGCAATGGCTTTGTCCTTCCATCGGCATTAAGAACCTGTAGCTTGCAGAACATACTCAAGTCTCAGGTTAAAAAGTATCCTTTTACTAAAGCATATCTATATCTATATTTCACAAACGTCTGCCTGTTTGTATGTTTTTATGTATAATATAGCTAAATAATATTTCGGCGAAGTTAAACTCAAGCCAAGTGTTGTGTGATCGTATTTGCTACCAGTCCTCTGTAATGTATTGTCAACCATGTCAGCGGTCTTACGGCGTGTCAGTCATGCTGCTGCCTTATAGCAGCACTCCCCATTCCACGCTGATGTCTGCGCTTGCAAGGAGTTGGCTTGTTATGCCATCGACAGGCAGCAATAATAGGAGGGAGACAAGCACGAGTGCGGCATCTGAGCTACCGTACCAATCGTGAAGACGCAGCTTCCTCCCACCCATCCCTCACATCAACTGTAGTCTAGTAGTAATATCTCCACTGCTTATCTGTGTGACGGTGGGTTGATGGTGACAGGGTTCCCATGCTAGCAGCGAACAACGCATGCCGCATACCTCCCACCGACCAAGCACCCACGCCAAGCTCATCTTGGGCTGATGAGTTTAATTCACACTAGGCACCTGCTACTCATTAGGAAGTGCCGATTTTCAGACCTCTGAGAAACAACAGAAACAATGTGCAGCATACAACGGTGGCCAAAGCTAAGAAAGCAGCTCAGACCAGCTAGTACGTTGTAAATAGAACATAAATAATTTGCTCCTTTGATGATGTGTCATGTGAGTCGCGGCCCACCTTGAGTTCTTTGTCTCGTACAACTGCAAGACCTTCAGAATGGTTGCATCATTGCATTCTAGATTCATCTCGATCAATTCACTTTCAATCACTTTGCGTATCTAAAAATCAAAGCAAGGCAGAGCATAATTTCAAGTGGCAAACAAAACCAAAATATTCAAAGTATTATTTTATCCAATTTGGAGGGATAATTTGAATATGTTGCATCTGACAAACTGATAGACCATCTTTGTATTCTGCAAAATTATCATCTGACAATTCCACATTATATTTAAATTTGAAGGTAAATAATCATTTTCTTCAATAATGTCAGTTGAGCAACCATCATCATTATCATAGACGCATGGCTGGACTGGCATAGTTGCTCGTCTGATGCATCATCAACTGGGGATCAGTTTATACAAGACATAAGTTTATACATGGTAATATGCGGTATGCTATTTGTTACGACGTGCAGTGCTTGGGAGACTGGAACAACTGGCCATACTTTGACTTGCTCGTCCCAGTCCCCTAGCGCCGCTCGTGACCGCATATGATTTACTAATTGTGCACTTGCTCTTGGCCTTTTGATGCCAGTGGATGTAATAAAAGTTGAAAGTTGCAGATTGGTTGTTGTTTCTTGTCCTTCACGGCATCGGGAGGCTCCCAGGAGAGCAAGTCAAACCCACTGTTGTTTGCGTACAAAGTCGACAGTCTTCTATAGATGGTACGACACAGCAACATTATTATTACCTTGCCATAGTCCACTGTCGGTACTTCCACTCCAGGGAATAAATCTGCTGCAATTCCGTTGAACAATGGCAAATCACTTGATGTCAGCTTGGCAACATTCATGTCTTTCATTGACAACAGCAAGATCTAAAAGGAAATAATTCTCCCAAATAAACAAGCAGATGTGTGCTGAAGGGATGATCCATGATTATATATATTAACTACTCGTTCAATTATTGGTACCCTATTCGGTTGTCTCTGTTACATCATCAAAATATACTCATTCATTCGAACAGTAAGGTAACAATAACAAAGTGCCAGGCTTGTTCCAAATAACAGCTTCTGCAAAGGTCCATAGAATACAGTGAAGAGCCAATCACTCGAAAAAAGCCCAATTATTATTTAAGTAAAATCACAACCAAAGAATTTCATCTTGAGATGAGATCCCAAAATATCTCTATAAAGTTAAAAATCATAGAAGAAGAAGAAAATGAAATAGAAAAATAGAAAAATTTGGATAAAATGTGAAGAAATGAAAATCTTGGAAGAGACTCATAACACATAAAAGAAATAAATCATCAGAAAGAATCCAAAACATCCTCAAATTATAAAATTATCTCAAACGATATTTAAATGAATATTCCATAATTTTATGAGTGATTTGCCCATGAAAAAGGGCATTAGAAACATTATCTCTGATTTTTGAAAGGTCACCTCTTCATCTGATAATGCGGGGTTTGCTCGTTTCTTCTTCCCTGCATAGCGTAGCACTGACGTCAGAGCCCGAAGGCCAAAGTCATAGTGGTCCTGTTTGGAAAGCTGTTGTACGGCAAGCGAGTAGAGCGTGTGGACCTTCTTTGCAAGAACCTGAACACAGAACCAAATAATGAGATACATATGTAAAGGCATACTAGTTACATAGTTACAGAAGACTTATGTGGAAAACGGTATGAAAATTGCGTGGAAGGGGCATTTGTTTATTATTTTTGTTCTTATCAAACTAGTTAAGTGACCATCTATCTAAAAGAACATCTCCTTGGAAATGTGGGTGACCACAACATGCAGGTCCTGCTATATATGCTGTTTGTTAGTTTAGGAATGCTATCCTCTTATCAATAGCATTATTCATGTGGAACCAAATTAAGAGATAAAATTGGGTATTGTGGTAATATACCAGGAGATAAGTTTCCATCATGCAGATACAGTAATTATTAGCCTAGAGCACACAAAAACACTGTGAACAAGTAGGTGAATTTTCAAAGAAAAATGAAAAATCATGCGGAATGCGCCCTTTTTCCATTTCAGTTTTTCACATTTTCCAGTTTCACACAGTTTTTTGTACAATTTTTCACATGGATTTCACACGTTTCCAGTTCATAATGTAAGACGCACTACCCTGTTTCAACTTCAATAACAAAATATTACTGTTAACATGAGAAATAGAAAAAACACATAGTACTTCCATTACAAATCGTAATTGTGTACCTTTGTGTTTGAGAATCCTTCCGCAAACAAGATGATTTCAGCAATCATGGCTGAGTCAGGCACCACCATCGATATGGGACGGAACATGCTCTTCAAGTTGTCGGGAAGTTCAGTACGTCCAGCATAACCTTGGATACAAACATATCATACGTCTGAAATCCCGTAAAGTTTGGTAAAAAATAGGTTCTACGCCATTAGACTAATTCCTTGGCTCCTAACTTCTTAGCTTGGTCATTACCGCAATGGCGACTTTTCCTTTAAAAGGAGACAATTTGGAACCTGAAATATCACTGTTGCATAGATCTTGCACTGCCTGTGCATGTCACGCAACAGCTACAGGTCATTCAGTGCTGCACAGCTACGCTTGACAACTCTCTTCTTCCACTCTGTTCTCTGATCTCCTTGATGCTCCTCGATGCCTTTAAAGGCTATATTAAGCAATTCCAACCCGAAATATGTTGCCACTCCATGTGTTGTACGGGCCCATCTCTTCTGCTTCCAGGTAATGCCCCTTCTCAATCAATCAATTTTATTTATTTTGACTCGTATTCTACTGTACACAGATACAGTTACCATAAGGTATGTTTTATAGAATCCCGAGCTTCTATCATGGTCTTTCAAATACAAACTACTTATGATGAATTGTCCAAACCATCACAGTTTTCCTACCTACACCTGAGACCTATTCTCCGATCCTTCTCACACTCAAGTTATATATAATGGCATGGAAAGCTCAAAACTATCTAGCAGAGTCGACTTGATATCTCTCTGGATTTGAAAAGAGACCACCTAAACAAACTGTTACAGTGCAATCTGTCTATAATGGTCACCTTTAGGACCTGAGAAACATAGCCCTTATGGATAGGTGGCCTTTCTGTTCAAGTTGTTTTCTATAGAACGTGTCATGTTAGGGTTATGAAAAGTGGCCATTATACACAGGTGGCTGCTCCATAGAGCTGGCCGCTATACAGGTTTGACGGTACTTGTAACTCGAGTAATTTGTTCCAAGACGTCAAATTTACCTGGATTCATCGTGATGAATATCCCACATGACCACACAAGATTTATCTCTCTTCCCTCAAAAACAAACTTTGTAGAGCCGACAGACAATGCTGTGAGAATTGACAAGATTTGCTGAGCGACAACAGACAGCACTTCGATGTTGATGCGATTGAATTCATCAAAACATCCCCAGGCACCAGTCTGAAATACAATCATAAGGACATCAAATTAGCTTCCAGTCGTTAAAACTGTCATGAACTAGTCTTGCATACAGCTAGTACTTTCTACATTCGCTCTATATAAAAGCATTTAGGTGTCATCACATGTATTAGAAAGATTTATCTGATCATTTTAAATCAGAAAATCAAACATAAAAGCAGATCATAATGCATACTATGAATCCAAAAACGTGTGAAATTCATTTAAAAACCATGTGAAATGGGAAACCCCTGTCGCAAAACCACGACACCATTTAAGAAGGGCACTTTTCACATGGTTTCACACTGTCTTTCACGTGATTTTTACATGGATTTAACACAGCTCCAGTTCATAGTGATGGCATGAGGCCTGAACATACCTGGGCTAAGCCACTGTACATTCGTCCCATTGATTTGTAGTCCAAACCCTCAGAGCAGTTGACAACAATCACATAATTCCCAAGTGCCTTTCCCAGGTCTTTGACGGTCTCAGTTTTTCCTGTTCCAGCTGGTCCTTTAGGACTTCCACCGCGATGAAGATGAAGTGCCGTTGTCAGAGTCATGTAGCAGCTGAGAAAAAAATATTGAAAATTAGCAACATCTATCTGTAAACAGTTTAGCATCACTTTGCATCATCCTGAATTACTGTACATTCCATGCAAAAGCCAAACATCTAACAACAGAATATTTTCTTCAAATGCCACCTCAGCTTACGCAAGTGCTGTTTTAAGTTCTAAGATGTACTGTTCTAACATTGCAGATAAATCAGGAAAAATTGAGAGGTGGCTTATATATGAGATTGATGTATACAAGGCAGTAAATCATAAACAAGAATGTAAAAGGGTAAAATAATAAGAGAAGCAGCACATAAAATATCATATGAAAACCTCCATAAAGTAACAGTTCGTCAGATAGAAAGTGAATCAACTACAAGCGAGATCAATTGGCAATTAAACTGTGTTAAACAATTAAACAATTAAAAATTTATCATGACGCACCGGTCAGTTAATGGTGTGATGACAAGACGACCTGAATTCCCCAGGTACTCGTAGCCATATTGGAATTGAGTGTTGGTCTGACGCACAACACAGTCATCAATGACCTACAAAAGAATTGACATGAAAATTATTTCAGTTGAGGTACATCACATCATGTAGTCAAGCTATAGTGGGCTTAAATTATGTTAATTAAAGTAAAAAATATGCAAAGTCACTTACAGAAAACATTTGACTTGAAATTGATTTGACTAGCAAATATTAGTAAGTTGGCATAACTGCCAAGCTTCAGCCATTTAAGTTTTTTTTATTTGATACAGTACAACTTAGTTAATATCACTCCCTCGGTAAAGTTGTAAGCGTTATTTATTATCTGAATCGTGACAATAATAATCGAGTTCCGTACCAAGACCTCTGTCTTTTCAGGAAATGCTCAGACAATAATAAACAGCGGACCATCAAACAGCAAGCTCTGTACCACCGTCGAACGTAGTTATAACAGCAGAGATGTGACAATATCCAAGGTGAAATTAACCAAGTAAAATAGGAAAAGTGGAGAGACTGGACAGTGGAACTTCATTTTCTGTGACAATAGCCGAGATGTGATATTACCCGAGGTGATATTAACCGAGCTGTACTGTACGGGAAACACAGCATATTTAACTTACCTTGTCCCAGTAGAGACGCAGTTGGCTCAACCATTCAAATGCATTCACATCAGAGCATCCAGTCTTCAGCATCTTCTCAATGACATCTCGAGCATGGACTTCAATTGTAACCAAAGCTACCATCTTTAATCGCTGCAGTTTTGTCAGATTTCCACAAATGGCTTCAGAGAACTTATTCAGCATGGATATCTAAAGAACAGTAATATGTAAATTCACATTCACAGCATTGCTTGGATCTAAATGTGGTCTCTCTATGACTGCAAGTGAATACAAATACAGTGAAACTGCAATTGTGATGCAGGATATCTCTCTGCAGATACTTACTTGCTTTTTCTTGAGACTTTTCAATGGCTTCTTGTCCATCTTGTCCTTTGTGGCAGCAAGTGCTTTTGTGCAATCAGACGTCCACTGAATCTGACAAGCAGTGATCAACAACTGGCAAAAAAGAAACAATAATTTGAAATAGCAACCACTCAATCTTTGTCTTCTCCTCCAAGCCCAAATTAGAGGAGGCTGGGCACATCAATTGCTCATTGCGTGCCAGACACTAAAGCACTCCAATTCTTTCAATCGGCCACAACACGATTCTTGATGACAGTGCTGAGTCTGACGTGCTTTAGATCCTTCTCAATCATTTGATCGTACATCATTTGCTCTGATCCTCCTTATTGGTGTGGCGCAAACAATCGAATCATCGACCAATGACCAAGCTAGTGAATGACATCATCATACCTGACCAGGCCATTCTTTGACCCACTTGTCGCGTTTTGTGCCCAGTTTCTTCAAAGCCATTCTGCATTGCTTAAGTAGCTCCTTCAATGTCCACCGCATGCTACGCTCAATATCACACAGCCAAGCCTAACAAGATCACAAACGAAATTCAACAACAGTTGAGCATAGCCAGTTAGTCAATCAATAATCGCTCTAACAAATAACAAGAAACTTACCGACCTACTTTTCAACCACTAAATTAATTAGTCAAGTCAATTTTCATCAACATTAATCAGCAAAGTAGTCAACCAATCAAGAAGATGAATTAATCATCCAACTGCACACAATCAAGAAATCAATCTATTGATTGATTGATTGATCAATCGATCATCAAACAGTCGATCATCAATCAATCAATCAATCAATCAATCAATCAATCAATCAATCAATCAAGCAAGCAATCAATCAATCAATCAATCCATCAATCAGTCAATTAAGTCTTGAATTGGTGCTGTTTTGACGTTGAAATTAAAATGTGCCACATCCATTTAGCTAGCATGTCCTTGCATATTTGCTATGAGCTTTGGTAACTTACTTCGACGGGACCTTCCAGTAGCACAGAATGGCCAAACTCAACGTACTCAGAATCAGCGGAATACATTCCGATGGCTTCCATCTTTTGACTGATTCCCACCTGTGACAGCAATGAAGACGTCATTGAGTAATATTAATAATTATACTAGAAATAAATGCATTGTTATAGAAAACAATTGCCTGATTTTTCTGCAAAAATGTCACAAAATGACATCAAGACATGAAGTGAGCAATTAAAAAATTTCAAACCAGCCTCGTCCATTGACAAATTTGAATTAAATTTCATTTCAAGTCTTGACTTGGCTAACATTAAAGAAGTAGGATATATAATATTTGATCAACTCGCATTGTCCAAGACAGAAACAAAAATTTACATACATATTGAGTTATTGACGTTACCTTGCAAATTTTCAAACTTTTGATGTTGTCGAAGCATTTCTTCAAATGTGGTTGCACCTATAAGAAATTGCAAGAAGACTTGAGCTTATAACAATGGGCAAACTACCTCTCGAAGAAACTGAACCATGGGTACAGAATGTAACAGCTATATCTACATAACACTATCATTATAGTATTATAAAAAGTTCCTTCATACGGACTTGAACAAATTCTGGTATACACATGAGTTGTGTATACCCATCCTGCACAGACGGTTTGTTGAACTGAAGACAAATGTTTCTGACCTGCTGACGACTTCCAATAGCTACCAAGCATTCTCCTGACTATCGGGCAAGCAGAAAACTGTTCCACTAACATTAGCCCCATGCCACTCTGCCTGAGCTTCCGCCAGAGTTACCAAACATGTAAGCAAAGAAGGATCCCTCGGCTTGTTCCTGCTTTAATTTAGGTTTAGCTAGAGACAAACGTCTGATCAACTAGCTTCCTAGAGTACAGTTGAAGTGACATGCACGAAGTCACACGTTAAGAAAACAGACTGTGCGTTTGATTACAGTGAGCTCATTTCTCTGACATCTGTGGTTAAACGGGATTATGTTACTTACGGCTGAAGGATTCTTTGATTGTCCAAGGATCTCCAACAGATCATCATTTGATAGGAAGTAGAATCGAGGAAAGATTTGGCGTTTGGTTTCCAGATACATGTCAAGAGATTTCTGGATTTCTTCAAGCTTCAAGTTCATTTCATTCAAAGTCTCAAGTAATCCTAGATCGAACAAAAAGTAATGATAAAGAAAGCACAAATGAAGTTAAGCAGGATCTATTGATTTTGTTCCTAGTGAAGACATGGACATCAAAGATTCCTAACAGAAAACAACCGTTAAAGCAAACACACGTAAAACAAACACAATGAGGAGTGGAAGAAGTTTAAAATTGAAATAAAGTTTCAATCTCTACTTTTAATTACTATCCTCCATGTCATCACTATACAGACGACAGAGTTAATATGTGATTGATTAAAGTCATGACTTTAATTACCATCGTAATGAGTCCCATCGAGTGCATTTTGATCTTTGCTGAGCCTTTTCATGATCACCTATCACAAGAGACAAATTTTCAAAATGATGACACGTTCACCTTTCTTGATGACCACCTGTCTTATAAGACCGCATAACATTGACCCTTTAAAGATTAATCAACATATTCTACCTGCATGAAATGACCACCTGTCTTTGTGACGCCTTGTATTTTGTACTTACCTGTGATAAGAGACTACCTTCAAAAGGTCATCTGCCATGTTTACATGTATCTATCAAGTGACCACCTGTCTGAAGAGACCGCTTTCCGTTGATCCTTATGCATGGCTGCTTATGACAGGTTTTACAGTGTATTTAGCAAATTTAATGTTTAATTGAGTGATATAGTTCAGATAAATCGTATTACTCAGATGTGGATAGTTTGAGAAATTAATCTGTAACTGCTGTAACATACTATCTAAAGTTCAATATGAAACATTACAGATTATTTGAAAGTTTGGATTCCTGGATCGTGGTCATCTGCAGTGCCACATGCAAAGGGTTTGATTATGGTGTGTGCATAGCTGGTCATTAATATAACAGTACGGAATGTCACTGGAATGGCAGATAGAAGCCTCAACGTATTGTAGAGTTTGTAGGTTGAGATGTTGATGCAAGAACAGAGGCAAGTAGATTATGTTGAGTATATAATTGTGGGACGGAGGGTAGCTAGCCCGTCCAAAGGCTCGAGAGTACAGATTGCAAGAGAACTACATTACAAAATACAAGACATTTATAGCGACTGACGGAGGGTGCTGATTGGCGGTCTGAGTGCCACAGTATCGCTATGTTTTCAACTTTTGATTCAGGATATCTTCTCTATGACCCAAGAACAGTACCACTGCTGACTTTGTGGTAAGTAACTACTTGTCTTGAATAATAGCCTCCTTCCCTTCAAATTCCAAGTTAAGACCAGGAAATCCCTTTCCTTAAAGTGCATTCACCCACACTCTATTCTATGACGTCACAATTGTAATTTCAGCTCAAAATCACATTCCTAAGAGCATGTTTCCCAACATGTGTTACGACTGTGCTTTGTCCATTGGTTTTACCTTCCAATTCAAGTTGACCTCATCAAATTCAAATGACTCCCGTGGAAGCTGTTTTCGGATATCCTCTCCAAGAAAGATATTCTACAAGAAAGTCACAGGTGAGAGTCAATATTACCAGTCACTCACACAGACGAATATAAATATCATCCATGTGTACAGTGTAACTCGGTCAATATCACACCCTCGGTAAAATTGTAAAACGTGATATTATCCGAGTAGCAACAATAACCGAGTCTCATACTCAGACCTCTAATTTTGTAGGAACGGCTCAAACAATAACAAAAAGCGGGCCACAGAACAGCAAACTCAACATCAAACAGAGCCATTACGTAGATATTTAAGCAACACAAGACTCATTTTCTTGGATCTGTCATGCTCAATAAGGCAAACACAATGAAAAACACTTCATCAAATTTTCTTTACATGACAATTGTGGAGCCTATAAAATTCAAGCAAGGCGACAATCCCAGAAATCATGACAATAAGCGAGTGTAAGCATAAATATCCTTTGGAAATCCGTGATAATAACCGAGATGTGACAATATCCGAGGTGATATTACCCGAGTAGAATAAGAGAAAAGCTTAGGGACTGGCCAGTGGAATTTCACATTCCGTGACAATATCTGAGACGTGACATTATCCGAGGTGATATTAACCGAGTTATACTGTATGTCATTCATTTCAATGTAGCTCTGAAGAGCTGTTTTGCTAAGTCAACAAAGAGAGGCACCTAAAAGCGGCCGTCTAATGTCATAACTCATATACTGGCAGAAATAAAAGGAATTGTTTGTGCAGAGAAACATGATGCGTCTAGCTCAACAGTAGAGCACTGGACCCGTATTTCAGAGCTTGTGGGTCTGACTCTAACAACCGGCTTAGTCTTATGCGTTGAACAATTTCAGTTTCCAACAGTAATCTCACAACAGTCTGGCCATATCATCCTACAACTGTGATTTCTGTCGTCTACAATGCTGTCTTGAAGTGGTCTCATTATAGTTGTGAATGCGCTAGTAACTGCTGTACTCCCCACATTAAATTTCGACTGTAAGTGTTTCATGTAACACCACCAAGCAAGTGAGTTGTACTATACCTCTAGGTACATCCACTGCCTCTGAACAGTCATAATCATTTCAATGGCCTCCAGGATGTGCGAAAGTGTTCTTTCCCATTTGTCAACCTAAAAAAATTAATGCAGTCTGTGTCATTTATATGCAAATCTGATCTACTAACATTTAACCATTTATATGCACAAACAACAAAATCTATGGAGGTGAAATAAATGACTATCCAGACACTTTTTAGAATTACTATATGAGGGATAAGAAGCTGCAGCTTTGTTGAGGTTGTGTGGTCTAAACATGCACATAGCTGAGAGACACTAGGAAAGTGAAAAAACTTGGTAGAAATGGTATTTTTTTCTAAAGTCTACATACCTCTTTATTCAAGCTGATGGATAAGCCACATAACTACCACACTGCATACCTTCAAATTCAAATGTCAATCTCTATAGACCACCATAGTTCTCATTAATTCTAAACTCTTTCACTAATAAACAAACAGTGATCACAACTATATTACGCTAATTTATTCTGAATGTCTCAATTGCAGTTTTTTCCAGTTTGTTTACCTTCTAAGTTCTGAAAGCCTACAAAGATGCAAAACTTAATGACAATACAGTCAAACCTGTATTAACGGCCACTTCTACAGAGCAGCCACCTGTGTATAAAGGCCACATTTCATAACCCCAAAATGACACTTTCCATAGCAATCAATCTGGACAGAAAGGCCACCGTCTATAAAGGTCATTTTTTGCAGGTCCCATAAGTGACCATTATAGACAGGTTTCGACTGTACCTCTTTCTCAAATGGCTTGACATGACGGGATGATTTCATGGTTGACAATGTCACTTGGTTATCTTCAAGTGCTTGGAAGATTTCCTCAGTACTCCTACAAAGAATAAATGTTGAACAATCTTCAGGATGTCCCTAAACACAAACGTTTCGTTATTGGAAAATCAAAGTATCATTTAGAAGGAAATTCTCTTCAACTGCAATTGAGATTTATGTACAATAACTATTCTTCAATAAATTCGTTTTGTAACCGTGTTATTTTGCTTTTGAACAGTTTATCTGAAAACTGTGTAGTAGACACGTCAATCTGATCTCTCAAAAGTCAGCTAGATAAAGTAGATTTTAGCACACACTGTGAACTCTTCTAAGTTGTACATACCAGTAAGTGTAAGATATTTTTATTGGTGATAAATTTATCAAATCAAAGGAACATAGGGTTATAAAAATATAGGAATATGGGAATATAGGAGTATAACCCTAATATTCTTCATCGACGCTCTGTGAGGAGTAATGAAAATCAGCCTCTATGGAAAATGAAATTAGTGCAAATTACAATGTGCATTGTCTGACATGCAAGCTAGATGATGGCAAACAAAATGTTAAGTAAAACAGCAATAACAAAATTTAAAGTGTTGATGAATCAGGAGACATGTGTACCATTTGCAAATAGTTGTAGAAATTGAACTAGTTACATTTGCAATGCGTTTTCTCAGCACTGCTTAATATATCAGAATTTGTGGTCGGCATGTAAACAATGATCAACTGTGGACCTAACACAATGTATTACGGTATAACTCGGTTAATATCACCTCGGATAATATCACGTCTCGGTTACTGTCACGGAAAATGAAATTACACTGGCCAATGGGCCGTTCCTGTTAAATTATATGTCTGAGTATGAGACTCGGTTATTGTCAAGACTCGGACAATATCACGTTTTACAATATTCCCGAGGCTGTGATATTAACTGAGTTGCACTGTACATGAATTGAAGTTATCATCACCTCAAGCGAAAATGTCCTCTGTCTTTGTATGCAATAATGTCAAGTGTAAGAGACTTCCATGTTTGTGTTATATCGTTTAAGGCCTATGGAGCAACAACCAAAACAATTGTGAGTATTGGAGGATACTACTGGCAATGAGAATATACAGTCAAACCTGTATTAGCGGCCACCTCTATAGAGCAGCCATCTGTATATAAAGGCCACTCTTTTCATAACCTCAAAATGACACTTTCTATAGAAATGAACCTGGACAGAAAGGCCAGCTGTCTATAAAGGCCATTTTTCCGAGGTCCCAGAGTTGGCCGTTATAGGCAGGTTTCACTGTATATCGTTACGACAACAATGCAAGCCATCAGAAAAGAAACAGCACAATATGAGCAATAGAAGTGGATAGAACTGAGAGCATAGCTTCTTCTTTCTTCTTTCTTACAGTAGTTTACGGATTATGATACCTGCTCGATTGAAAGCTCTTTGCTGGCAGCTGCTGATATGTCACTGATTTGTTCGGCATATTGATCAAAGCCATAATCAATGATCTTTTCAAGAGTAAAGCTGCTCCCTATTGACAACACAATAACCATTCAAACTGTTGAGACAATCAATACACATTGATCAAATGCATCGTTAGTTTTAACGTTTTCTTTTCAATGTATGTTGCACCCTGGGGCCTTATTCATGGATCAGGACTAATGCGTAATCCAAGAATAAACATTTAGTGTGGACTAAACTGCTAAAGTCTGTATATGGGACTTGAGATTTAGTACCAGAATACGCTTTAGTCCAGGTCCATGAATAAGGCCCCTGAAGAAGATAATCATGATTCTTACAGATCATTTGATATAAACGTGATAACAGACCTGTAAAGATTAAAAATCATATACCATCACCCAAAATATTATAAAAATTTCTATCAAGACTATGGCTAATATAATGAGGATGTAAAAGAAGTTTGACAAGGCTTCATGAATTAGAAAGTTGATGGTGTAGGTATCTGCTTGGTCAAAATTTGTTGATCTACTATGGCCAAGAATGAGCTAGTGACTCCTGGACAGTTGGAATCACCTTAAAGCAAACTTCTTCGATTAGCAGACACAAGTTCGCAATGCCAACTATCTATTCCTAACGCCCACCTACCAAGCACCAATACCAAAGCTCATCTGTAGTGATTAGTAAATGTAGGTACCTGCTTGATCGAAACTCTTCCTCACACATGACTTGATTTCTTGCCAGTGCCTCTCACGGATTGCTGTGTTTCTCAAGTCCTGGATTAATGGCATGGTGCGGCGGAACTGCTCCAGTCGACTCTTCATGGCAATGCTTACATCCCATTGCTTGTCCTGTCGTGAACAAATTCAAAATATAGCATATTTGTGATAGTTGGTGCAGCACTGTCAAAATAATCTGGTGTTTAAATTTGTGCCAGAGAGCAAGAACTTGTCAAAAAAAAAACACAGCTCTGTTTACAAGATTACAATCTTCCGGAACTATTTGTAACAATTACCACAAACATCTGTTTTGCCTAATTATCTGTTTACTTAGCAGCATTTGTTTATTTGATATAATCATTAAACTATCACATATCATATTGCACCTTGATTTCACGTAGCAACTTTGTTAGTCTCTTCAAGAAAACTTGTGACACAGTCTCCATTTCATCGGTTGCCAAATCAGAGAATTTTCCATTCTTCCATGAGTTCCACTGTTGCTCCCATTCATCTCTGATTTCCCAAAGCTACTCACAGCAACCAAGAACAGAAAACACATTTTTAATGCATTAGCATCACATAGCACTGATCAATTCGACAATATCCTATCAGATCAAATCTAATATAATTCGATATCTGGTGCCTATATGCACAGATTTACCTGAAATAATACAAAAGTAGGGAAAATGGTTTCCATATTGTTCGATGTTACAGTAAAACCTGCCTATAGTGGTCACCTCTAGGAATTGAGAAAAGTGACCTTTATAGACAGGTGGCCTTTCTGTCCATGATGATGATGATGATGTCATAGGCCAGCGGTCCGTTGGCGACCTCTATGTGTGCGTAACACCATAGAATGGTGTTGTAGTGGAGTGTGTAGTGCGGGCAGTAGGTCTATAGCTGCCTGCACACAATCTGTGCCGGGTGCTCCACTCCAACCCGCCAAAGATGCCAGCCATCTCATGCAGGGTCTGCCTGGTCTGCGGCAGCTACCAGATGGTGACTCAGTCAGACTAGTGGCGTTGTTATGGCGAGCATAATGACCCAGCCATCTCCATTGTATGTTTTGCACACTATCCGCGTTCATAATCCAGCGACCTCCAATCTTTACCATCAAGTCTTTCTGTTCAGGTTGATTTCTATAGAAAGTGTCATCTTGTGGTTATAAAGAGTGGCTTTTATACACAGGTGGCTGTTCTATAGAGATGGCTAGTAATACAGGTTAGACTGTAATTGAACACTATTACTTAGCACATTTTCATTACACATTATCTATTTAACTGTCTCTATATCGTATCAGATACAGTTCAATATAGCGGTATATCGGCACCGATAGTTCCATATCGACCCAAAACTAGTAAATATAGTATATCAAACTGTGCTACTATCACACCAGCTGCAGACAAACAGGAAAGATTTTAGATATTGACAATATCCTATCTTTTGACAGAGCAGCCACAAAAACATAATATCTAACATAATACAGTCAAACCTGTGTTAGCGTTCACCTCTATAGAGCAGTCACCTGTGTATAAAGGCCACTCTTCATAGCCCCGAAATGGCACTTTCTATAGAAATAAACCTGGACAGAAAGGCCATCTGTCTACAAAGGTAATTTTCCTTAGGTCCCAAAGGCGACCGTTATAGACAGGTTTCACTGTATAACATAATATAGTGTAATGTACAGAAGATTGTAGATGACATGTGAATTGTCTTACCACTTTTAGATTGGATATGTCTGCTTCGATTCCATTCAAGATCTTTGAAGGATGTTGCTCAATCTTAAAGATCGACAGACCTCTTCTAATTGATTGCTCTTGCTGTTTAAGGCCTTCTGTTTGCGTTGTCAAACTTCCAATCAACTTCAAAGCCTAGTCGGAAAAAGCATTCAATGTCAAATGAAACAGCACATAGGAAAAATATATTGGCCAACATAAAACCTCTATGAATCGTTCACCAACTGGAAAGACAACCAAAGACAACTCAAGAAGGACAATTATTTTGTGACTGTGGTGGTAGCTGAATATGGAAATATGAACAATAAAGATGATCTTAATTCTCATTGCTAAGAGAAATTGAAATTGAAACTATAAATATCAATAGAAGAGATACAATCAGAACCATTGGACTTATTTTATGTACCGGTGGGAAATTCAAACAAGGATGTTATCATTAAGTTAAACTCATCACCGTAGATAAGTACTTTGGCCTTGGTGCTTGGTTGGTGGGAGGGAGTTTATTGCGAATGCTAGAGCTGGTTGTTGCAAGCCAGTGCACTCCACCA